>CM067340.1:36192500-36332500 GCA_034376525.1 Nicotiana benthamiana
GGATAAAAGGTCTGAGATAAATCAGTAGATCATGCAAGATAAAATAATGAAACCCAACATAGAAAATTCAGTCTAGTATATACGACGTCGTAATCCTGGAAAAATATTTGGATATGAGTTGGGGTGGTAGAAGGTATAGTATAAGTGTTATGGAAATAAAAGAGAGTGCCCCTAGGGAGACAATCAAAATTTCAATTCAGAAGCAACCTTACGAGCACAAGGGCGTGGATGTAAGTAACTACGGATAATGATAGGCAAGTAAGAACATCAAAAATTCCATCGGGTAAATGATGTAATAAGCTCGCAGATTTACACGAGTTAGATGATCTACCTTAATTACTACAACAAAATATTAGCTGAGGAAATAAGGATGAAGGTTTCAACCCAAGCATAGTGACCTAAAGAGTAAATGACCTTATAACAACAGCCTCACTACAACATTTTATACACTCCATAAGAAAGTGAAACCTATTGTTCCTAATGAATGGAAAAAAGTAAGTAATATTGGTGATCATATGAGTTGCACGAAATTCTAATAGGTGTGGCATTACGATAAGCCGAGTACTCATGTAGTAAGTGGCAGAACGACTAGGAAATGTAATGGCTTATTTGTAAAGAAAGCTGAGAAGGCATAAAAGGAAATATTTGATCAATGACCCAAAGTTAGTTATATTATGAACGCAGTTAAGGTTTTAGAGTATTATCCATGTAACATATATGTTGACATTCCTACAGCTATATGAGACCCCGGTATAAGTTAAAACAAAGAATTGAGTCCACCTCATAGACAAAGGTTTGAATTGTTAGAAGATTATATTATGGATGCTCCATAGCATCCATGAGGGGCTAAAGTAATAAATAATACCCTGAGCTTCAGATCCGAAGATAAAGTAAGCCTATTTAAAGACTAAGATAGAAGAGGAAACTAAAGGGTTACATCACCTAAGGGAATTAGGAAACTTATTATTAGACCTCTATGAGTATAAAAATTGTGATTCAGAACATTGTAGAATTACTCTAAATATGAGAGGTACAAAAGAGATAGTACAACAACCATATTCTATAACGACTCTACGATAAAGCCAGTTAGAGGAGTACCAGCCTCATATGAAGCCAGTATGGAGCTCCCACCAGATTGTGTATGCACCAGAGGTGCAATATTATAGTAGAAATTCAAGTTGTGGATGTGAATTCAACCCATGTGGAAGGGAGGTATTGAAAGCAACAAATGATACAATGCAAGATTTAAAGGTAAAAAAGGTAAAGGTAAAGAAGGTACAAGATACCCAAGTGCAGAAAGGTTGTGAATAGTCAAGACTTCAGATAAAAGGCTAGATGCACCGTGATATAGTATCTAGAAATGATAGTGGTATCGTCAGTAGCATATATTCAACCTATAGGTTTCAAGTACTGATAGGTCTAGTGAAGAGAGTAAAGAAGAGTTAGAGACAACGTGATATCTCGCTTGAGGTTCCCGAATAACACAAGAAAATATATGGTGCTATCAAGTTAAAGGAAGGTTGCAAGTAGTATAAATTGATATGTGCAGGTCGCAAACTAAAGTATGGTAGAGTTTAGGTAGACGGGAGTAAGGATCAGAAAAGGAAAGTGAGAAAATGACGAGAATAGATAAGCCCTCAGTATTAAACACATCAAAACAATAGAGCTGATGCTTTCCTTAAGTTATTATAAAAAAAGAAGAAGAACTCAGAACACCTTGAATGAACTGTGAGGAGTTTAAGACTATGAGCATTTAGAAAAGAGGAAATGTTGCCCTGGTAGTAGAATAAGGGTGTAATTGTGATAAATGTTAAGAGAATGACATTTAGTCTTTCGATTGAGTAATTATTCAAAGAGAAGGGATTTCATGAATTGCATGAGATTAGAATACCCCATTAGATGAATCACGTTGGGAAGCGATAAAATATGGTTATTGAAGTATAGTATCGTCCCTAGGTGGATAAGACAAATAACTTCATATGTTCCCATATGAGATGTGAGCCCCAGTGACAATGTATTTCCTAAGAGATTTCAAGTTATTGATGGTAGGTTATAGATTGACATTAAGGGAATCAAGAATAGTCGGAAACAAATTTCAAAGTATGGGATGAGATAGACCGTCATTCTTAATATGAACAGTAATGAGGACTGAATTACTTAGATTTATACATATAGGATAAGCAGCGAGAGAATAACCTGGAGTTGGGTAGCAAAACTCGGTAATAATAAATTGAAGTAAGTGTTATGGTACAAAATAACCTACCTAGATGCAGTAAAGCCACAAGGATAGATATCCGTGGCTATGAAACAAGATATAAAAATTGTCGTAAGTTCGACAAAGTACCAAGCGAAGGAGTACAGTATATCCATAGATAATTAGAGGGACAACTTGCCATAATTCTATATATGTTCCCAAAGTAAGGCCTAAATATTGGCTAAAAGATGGAGGAAAAAGGACAGAAGAGTAGCATAGGTACATATGACAAAGTCGTACAGGCTGCATGACAGAAGGTCGCAACAGATACAAGATTGGAATATTTCCGACAACAAGTCTTGGTGTGGCAAAGAGGCCTAAATGGAGAAATTCCCTATCCTTCGGATTTATTCGCAGAAGATTTGGCTAGATGGCAAGGACATTAAAAAATATTTGTAACAACTATGGTTTATGAGACTTATAATCAAATAAGATAATATTCGAGGATGAATGTTCCAAAGGGAAAAATGATGTTACACCCAATATTTTTGTACGTAAAAGTGTAAGAACAAAAAATGAGATCATTATTACAAGTATATAAAGTAAGTTATCATGTTTTCTCGGATGTTACATATATTAATGATTATGAACAACAAGTAAAAAGAGGGTTGGAAGGTTTATAAGCTAAGGAATTGGAGAAAATAAGTTTTGTCGAAAATCGACAAGTTGGGAATGTTATAACATGTACTTTTGGGGTGAGACTAAGGTGCTAAAAATTATAAGAAGTTTATGTTAATTAGATATTTTTGTCTTATAGTATTCGTGTTTTATGTTTTGAAGTCAAGCGAGTTGTGGAACAAAAGTTGGCAAAGACCATCACAAGCTACATTCATAAATATGCTGAAAAATAGGTCAAATATAGCTGATCTTTTCTCACAATATAAATAAAATTAGGGGATTATCTGCTTATCAAATTTCATGTCTATGGGTCTATTTTCTAGCACATTATACCATTCATCGATACGATATTGGAGTAAAGAGATAATTGGAGTTTTGAGGGACTACGTAGACTGTATAGGTGACAAGTACGTGTATCACTAAAGCTTTTTGAGCAATACATTTCGTGTGTTATATGGGGTCTTTTTGGGACATATTAGATACCAAATTGAATTTCTTGAAATTTAGTTTCTAATTATCTTAACCGTTGGTTCATACAACATTAGGATAAAAAGATATGAGCATCTAAAAATGGGCCAATGAGAGGGTGTCAAGCTAGCACCTCTTTGACTTTTCCAAAGTTGATATATAATCCCTATGTCGTTATTTATCTTCATTTATCCATAGAACACAACCAGAGAACACCCATAAATTTAACTTAAGTTCTCTTCAAGGGTTTCAAAGAGTATTAACATCTCGGGTATGAAATCAAGAATCAATAACACTAGAATGATCCCTACGATGTAAGTATCGATATATTGCCTCTCTCTTTCTTTGTAGTTTGAGTTTTGGAAGGTAATTCATAGTTATGAAAATGTATACTCCAGTATTTAATCTTTAAATATCAATTAAGGTTGATAACTTTATTTCTTAATAGTTATAACTCACCGGACGGTGATCAAAAACCGGAGTTCGAGTTTTTCGATTTGTAGTGGACTGTTATGTAGGCTGTTTTGTGTTGCATTTTGGCTGTCTATTTTGCTGATTTTTATAGAGTTTTGGAGGATACAAGGAGTGGAGAAACACCACATAATGATAGAATGATGTTCTAGTCATCCGTTGTTACATTTTTAGGTTGTTTGACACTAGTTTTGTTGTTGTTTTATGTAATACGTGATTAAGGTGTGTATGTTGTTTTGTGATATATTGTGATGCAGATAAGGTTGGAAAATGATGCATACTTGTTTTTTATTGTTGTATTATTAGTGTTGTTGGTATATGGTATTGGAGGAGTGTCATGTTACAGGGGAGATACTGCCCAAATTTGCGTAAATGAGCTAGCAGTTTAAGTTGCGAACTTAGCCTCTACTCAACACTAATTTTGAATCTCCTTATGCTATGGTAGATTGATTTGAGTTGTTTTAAGAATTTCTTGTATTAAGTACTCAATTGAGTTAAGATATGTTAAGGCTAAACCTTTCTTTTATTTTGGCATGATCCAGTAACTACATGTGTTTGATAACAAGACACACAGAGAAGTTCATATTCACTGAATTTATATATATTATCCTAGTCTCATAAGCTACAACATTCTCCCTTATCGGGACTTCATATTCATTATAGTTTTGTCTTCATTCAGCCAAGAGAGCAAGGAGTCTATATATATATATATATATATATATATATATATATATATATATATATACAATATTACATTATTTTCACCACCATAGAGCTATTTGATAGGCTGCCCCCTATTAGGAAACCTCTGATCAGATGGTGAGTTATATACCGAGCGTACTGTGGCTGAGCGCCTATGAGCAAGCCTACTACAGCCAAAGCAGTTACACATACCGAGCCTTATAATACAGACAACTATTTTACGTACTATATTGAGAGAGTTGAGTCAGTATCAACAGGTAAGCATATCTTATTATCTTTCACTCCCATTGCTTTCAATTATTATATTATCAGTTCAGTTTTAGCTTTCAGTTATTCTGTTTTCTTACATACTAGGTACATTATTTGGTCTTGATATCCCTTTTTCCGGGGACATTGCATTTCATGCTTGCGGGCCCTGATATATAGTTGCATAGACCTCCTAGCAGATAGAATCAAACATCAGCTTGGTTGGTAAGCTCCACTTCCTCAGAGTTACCAGGTCTAGACCTTGGAGGTTTGATGGGTAGGTCGGGGCTCTGTACTAACCATAGTATAGTTCAGTTATGTCTAGAGTCTTGTAGACGAGTCTTGTATAGTTTGTATATAAGTAGATGTTCATGGTAGCCTCATCATCCTTCATAGTTATACATATATATGAACTTTTGGGTATGTTTACCCCTCATATGAGAGAGACAATATTATTAGATGATTTAGAATATGACCTCATCGGCGTAAGTTGAGGGTTATCCCTCCAGAGTTCACAGTAACATAGTGGTACCCTCGGGTCGAGTATGGCACCGAGTGCCAGTCATGCCTCCCCAGGTTTGGGGCGTGGAAAGTTGATCGCTCCTCGTCTTTTGGCATTTTAGGGCCATAAAACAGGAATTCATGATGATTGCTAGATTTTTGTGTGATATATACCACACATCTGTATGAATTTGGGTCACGAGATCTATATTTTGTAATTTTGGGGGCCCATAAAAATGACCTAATGAACAATTGTCATCATTTTGGCATGACTATTCCTTTTTTGGGCGTATTAGGACCGTAAAATAGGAATTTACAACGATTCCCAGATTTTCATGTGTTATTGTCTCGTCATTTGCATGATTTCTGGGGCTAACCCCGATATTCTAAGGTTTTACGGATTTATCAAAAATGACTTTATGAACAATAGTTATTTCTTCAGTAGAATAATTCTTGTTTTTTGTGTTTTAGGGGCCATAATACAGGAATTCATGATGATTCCCAAACCATTATGTGCTATAGTCCACACCATCTCGAGCACCGATCTCGAATCTTCTAAATTTTACGGGCCCATAAAAATGACCTAATAAACAATAGTCATTGATTTTCCATGACAGTTACTCGTCTTTGACGTTTTAGGGCCATAAATAGGAATTGAGAATGATGTTCAAATTTTTGTGTAGTATAGTCCATGTCATCTGCTCTAATTCAGGCGATGACCCCAAATCTCCTAAGATTTTACGGGTCCATAAAAAATAACCTAATAAAAAATAGTCATTGGTTCTCCATTATCGTTCCTCATATTTTGGTATTTTAGGGCCATAAAACAGGAATTCAAGATGATTCACAGACTTTTGTGTGCTATAGTTCATACCATGTGCATGAATTTGGGCGACCAACCCCGAATATCCTAAAATTTTGTCGGCTAGTCAAAAATGGCTTACTGAACAATAGTCATCACTTTTTCGTTATATTTTCTCATTTTTGCCGTTTAAGGGCCATAAAAAAGAATTCGGGATGACTCCCAAATTTGCATGTAATATAGTCCACACCATCTGCATGAAGTTGTGTGACCTGTTCCGTATCTCCTAAAATTTTGCGGGCCCATAAAAGATGGACTAATGTTCAATGCCATCGATTCACCATGAGCATTTCTTATTTTTGACGTTTTGGGCCTTAAAACAGGAATTTAGGACGATTGCCAAATTTTTGTATGCTATAGTACACGCCATCTGCATAAATTCGGACTATCCATCTTGAATATCCTAAATATTTACAGGCCCATAAAAATGACCTAATGAACAATAATCATCGCTTCACCATGATCCTTCCTCATGTTTGGCATTTTCGAGCCATAAAACAAAATTTCAAGACGATTCCTCGATTTTTATGTCCTATAGTCCATACTAACTGCAGGAATTCGAGTAAACGGTCATGAATCTCTTAAAATTTAGCAGGTCTACTAAAATACCTTAGAAACAATAGTCATCGCTTTGCCATGACCATTTCTCATTTTTTGGTATTTTAGAGTCATAAAATAGGAATTCATGATGAGACTAGATTTTTATGTGCTATAGTTCACATCATCTGCATGAATTCGGCAAACCGATCCTGAATCTCTTAAAATTTTTTTGGCCCATAAAAAATTACCTAATGAACAATAGTCACATGACCGTTCCTCATTTGTTCTTTTTTGAGTTTTAGGGCCATAATATAGGAATTTAGGTTGATTCCTAGATTTTCGTGCGCTATAGGCCACATCATATGCATGAATCCGAGAGACTGGCCCCGCATCTTCTAAAATTTTGCGGGCCTATAACAATATCACGACCCGGATCTTCCACCCTCGGGGTTTGTGATGGCGTCTACTCATGAAAGCCAGGCAAGCCGAATATTACAAAGTTATTATCCTTTTTCTAAAAATTCAATTTAACTGGCGATCAACAACGGAAATAACAATAATAATAAAATAAATGCGGAAAAAATCTAATAGTTTAACCAAATATCAACAGGAAATAAAAAATATCACTCTATCCAGAATTAATGTCACAATGTCACGGACTATCTACGAATTCTACAAATAGTGGTTTGAAAGATAAATACAAATCTGTCTCTGAAATAAATTAATGAAATAGAATAGAAAGATAGAAGGAGACGCCAGGGCCTGCGGACGCCTGCAGAACTACCTCGGCTCTCCTCCACTAGACTGAAGGCAGCAACCTCACTGTGGTACAAAAGCTCCAACACTGGAATTTGCATATAGTGCAGAGTGTAGCATCAGCACAACCGACACCATGTGCTGGTAAGTGTCGAGCCTAACCTCGGCGAAGTAGTGACGAGGCTAGGACATGACTACCAAATAAACCTGTGCAGTTATATAACGTGCAACAAGTAATAACGACATACACTAGCAGTTAGAGATGGGAATGTGGAAGCATGCTCGGGGAATATCATGTACAAACAGGAATTCAGTAAAGTAGCATACGGTACACCAAAGTTCAACCACAAGCAAGAATAAGAAAATCAATGACAAATGCGCAGCATCACCCTTCGTGCTTATACTCTTGTTCTCACCATAAGAATAAATATATTCGGCACGGCATCACCCTTCATGGTTTTACCTCACATAATCATGGCATGATATTATCCTTCGTGCATTATCACTCATATCATGGCATGGCATTGTACGTCATGCGGCATAGAATTAACTTTAGTGCATTAACACTCACTCATAAATATCACGCACGGCATCACTCTTCGTGCTTTCCACTCATCCTTACCCAAACAACAATCACAAGAAATTCAGGCAAGGGAATCAATGAAATAACAATAGAATCCTGGCAAGGGAAGAATATCATAAGCAATAACATCCCAGCAAGGTAGACAAAATCATGAATAATAACATCCCCGCAAGAGAAACAATTTCATAAAGCTCTTCTCATTTCCATACTCACTTCTCAACACAAATCTCAACTTGAGCCAATGTTCTACAAAGTTCAATTACCAAGAATACTCTATAAGCCTTGTTCAACATTGATAATCATCAGATTAAGCATGGATAATACATAACAGAGTCACGACATTCATAGTATAAGACTCACGGTCATGTTTGACACCAACATATAGGTACTCAACACCATACTTATACATCGTACTAAAAAAATTAACACATAGCAAATAAGACGACGACTCCTATTCCCTCAAGCAAAGGTTAGAGAAAATACTTACCTTAATTCAATGAACACAATCAAGCCTTAACTACCGTTTTTCCGCTTGATTCTACCACCAAGTCGCTTTTAACTAGCCACAATTTACTTAACGATATCAATAAATACTAAATAATGCATGAAAATAGGCTTTCTACTAATTTCCCCAAAAATTTAAAAATTGACCACTGGCCCACATGGTTAAAACCCGAGGTTTGAACTAAAACCCGACCACCTATTCCCCCACGAACTCAAATATATAATTTATTTTTAAATTGAACCTCAAATCAAGGTCCAAATGCCCAAAATTTGAAAATCCTAAGTTCTGCTCAAAACACCCAGTTTCCCCATGAAAATCATTGATTTTGAATTGAAATCATATGAAAAGATGTTATAGATTGAAGAAAATGAGTTAGAAATGACTTAGAATTGATATAGAGAAGAACGTTTCTTTCGAAAATTTCCCCAAGAGAGCTTAGGGTTTGAGAGAGTTTGAAAAATGAAGAAAGCTTTTCTAAGTTATAATTTGTTTAGGTGCAGATATTGCATTTGCGGAGTCAGGTTCGAAAATGTGAACTTGCAAATGCAGCCCAGGCTTTACAAATGCGAAGGTAGGCCTCCCCCTACTTTCTTCGCAGATGCAACCAAACGTTCGCAATTGCAGTACCTTCTATGGTTGCATTTGCGACATTGAGCCTCGCAAATGCGAAGGTCTCCCTGTCTAGCCCTCTTCACAATTGTGACGTTTCTTCAAAAATGCGAGCTCGCATTTTCAAGCGAGGTTTCGCAATTGCGAAGCCTGCAGACCTGTAACACACCAGGAGTTTTCCTAAGTCCAAATTCATTCCGTGGCCAATACAAAAATCACCCGAGCCCTCGAGGCTCCAAACCAAACATGAGCATGTACACCACTTTGCATGTACACCACTTTGGCTCAGGCAGGGTTGCTTCCGCTTGCTGCAGCTACATCTCAGGCGGGGGGAGGAGCATAGAATCCAACTGCCCGTACTCCTGAGCAGTGAGTGCATATTGAGCAGGTCCCTGAGATTATTCCTATACCAGTTGTAGTGCCAGTTCAGCCCGAGGGTAGGGCATCGACTTCCAAGGAGGAGCAGTTGAGGCTTGTGATGTTCAAGAGGTACAAGCCTCCTGTCTTCAATAGTCTAGCATCGGAGGATGCTCTGGGATTTCTAGATGAGTGTTACGACATTCTGCGTACCATGGGTATATCAGGATCGAGCGGGGTTTCCTTCACTACTTTCCAGCTTCGAGGAGCCGCCTATGAGTGGTGGCACACCTATGAGTTAGACAGTCGAGATGAGGCTGCTTCACTGACTTGGATTCGAGTTTCAGGTCTATTCCTGAGTTAGTGTGTTCCCTAAAACGCCAGGGATGCATGGCAGTTAAAGTTTGAGCAATTGTGCTAGGGTGCTCTGACTGTCTCAGAGTATGCTGTCTGTTATACCAGCTTGGCTAGGCATGCACCACCCTTTCTTGCTACTGTTCGCGAGAGGGTTCACCGGATTATTGAGGGCTAGTGAGATGGAGATGGAAATTTCTTATCAGCAGGTGGTGGCCATTTCTAGGAGGATTGAGGGTATGCATGCTAGGGAGAGAGATGAGAGGGAGGCCAAGGGGTCTTGAGAGTCGGGCCATTACTCTAGTGCCCGTTCCCCAGCTGCAGGTCATCATAGTAGGAGATATATGAGTCACCCTGTTCATTTAGCTCTTCCAGCACCCAGTAGTGCTCCAGCTCTTCCTAGACCTCAGGGGCCTTATTTTGTACAACCGATATCTATTGCGCCTGCTACGCGAGGTGCTTTTAGAGGTCAGTCCAGCAGACCTGGACCAAGCCAGTCACAAGCACCACATCCTCCCAGAGCTTGTATTGAGTGTGGTAACACGCGCCATAGGGTGAGGGAATACCCAGACTTGGAAGGGGTGCACCTCTACAGACTTCTGAGCCACAACGTGCTCCGCAGAGTTCTCAGGCTATGGTTACAGCTCCAGTTGCTACCCCACATGCTCAACCAGCTAGAGGTGGTGGTTGGGGAGGTAGAGGTTTCCCTAGAGGGGGAGGCCAGGCCACATACTATGTATCACGCCCCAAAATTCGAGGAGCATGACCGATGCTCAACCGAGTGAACCCGAGTGAGCAAGCCTGTTATGTTTCATTCTACCCAAACTAATTCATGATTAAATAAGAGATGGACTATATTAAGCAGATTTAGTAAGTATTTCATTAATAACTTCCATTTAATTTCCATTAGAACCTTAAAACATGATCATCAAAATATTGTAAGTTTATAAATCTTTTGCCAAACGCCAATATTTCTGCTTTCATTCCCGATACCAAACACCACCCATAATCTGTCTACGGAGCCTCTAAATAACTGAAGAATAATATGGACATGCTAGCAATAAGGCTCTGGCTATACCTCAAGTACAAATGTTCATGATGAGAAAATGGGCAGGAGATACATGTCATGACCCCGGGATAGAGTGGGGCTCACCAAGTCTGATGGGAAGAGAATACTGTTATCACTAGCCGATGCCGCTCGCTGTGGAACAACCTGTATCATAAAGTGATACAGCACCCCCGGAAAAAAGTGAAGTTAGTGCCATTAAATAGCACTAGTATGTATAACTAAACACCATCTAATTAGAAAGAACTATCAATCAAGAATAAAGAAATCATTAACAACTCTTCATTAGAAGAGAATTATCTAACAAGGATAAATAAATCATAAAGGGAATTAAAAGCTTTAACGATCACCACGTCATCAAATAAACGAACCATATAATCTTTCACATAATTTCCATAACATAGTTTGGGGCACTTGATATTGTTCATCATCATTCATAATACCACTGCTTTCTTGAGTGGAGCCCGATCACGACCGAATTAGCTAGGTTGCCTCATTTGAGACATGTATCTCAATCACAATCTAATTCTCAATTTCCGAAATTCAATATCAGCACAATACCACCATGTGTGTGGCATGGTATCTGATTATGGCCCGATCGGCTAGGCCGTACTACCTAGGCATTGTTCCTTTCTCATTAAAAAACTCATTTCAGTCTTTATTTCACATATATCCATTCATAGACACTTGGGGCCACAATTATCACATCGTACTTGGCACTAGGCCATATTTCATAACTCAATCCCTTCTTTCTCATATTTCACATCATTTCCACATATTTCACATCAACATTAATTTCAACAACAAGCCATTCAATTCATGATGTCAAGTACACATGAGAAATTCAAGTTATAAGCATACAGAGGAATTCTCATGATTTGGCACAATAATCACAATTTTAACTTGACTTGAACTCAAGGAAATTTAGTATATACATCACATTCTTCAATATTGACTAAGCATTTCAATACATGATTCTCGTTTCTTGCACCTTTTCAAGTTATCAAGAATAGCACGTTGATCACATTGGAATGCATCTTTCACAAATATAGGGTCAACATTAATTCATGTAAAGAAAGAATCCAAAGTTTAGGTTTACCACATTTACACAAGCATCGATAGAGCTCAATTTCTAAACGATAGGGTTTTAGCCATACACACCTCGTTTAAGCTCTCCTTAAGTTACTAGCAATCCCAATCTACTTGGGACATACCAAAATTAGCACAAATTAGGAAGGAATTCATGTTTCCAGATCATTGGAGCATTTCATCAAACACTAGTTGAGTGTCTTGATTTTTAACTATCTTTTACAAGATTTCCTTCATTCGCCAACTCAATCTTTACCGGCTTATGTTCATCAATCTTCCCACAAACCTATTTGCACATGCATGCACACATAATACTATTATACCAAGAATCATACCTCAATGACCCATCTCACAATCTCTACAATACCAACACAATCTAGGTTAGTCACCTATGGCTCCCAATCACCATCCCATGAGTTCTAATGTATATATCATACATGAATAATCGCCATAGAGTAGTTAGGGATGATAGACATACCTCTTGATGAATTCTAGGATTTGATGGAAAATCTAAGGATTTTGAAGATTAATCCTTGTTGGTATAAGTGTTTAGGGGTAGAAATCACTCAATGTACTCCAAAAACCTTACCTTGGATCATAGGAATGAAGTTTGGGATGAAATCCCCTTGAGAGAGCAAGCCCTTACCCCAAAAATGACTTGGAAACTCTCTAGACCCAGCCTTGGGGTATTTAGAGGCCTGCTACTAGCGCGGTCGTGCACCTGGGCGTGCACATTTTAGCGCGGGCGTGCATCTGGGCGCGCTACTGACACATGCCACATACAATGGTCATAACATTCTGTTTCCACCTCCAAATTACAAAGAGTTTGTTGTGTTGGAAACTAGACTTAAAGGGATTTAATTTTATAGGTTGTTCCTCACACAAGTCTTTATATAACTAGAGATATGATAGTTCAAAGTGAGGTCATGTGCCCATTTATTTACAACTTTCAACTAATATGAAATTTTCCAACTTGTCTTAGACTTAGGCCTCTCCTTTGACCCCAATCCACTTCTAATATGACTTATACGCTTATTAACATATACAATTGATATCCATTCTATCCTAGATCCTTATTTGCATGAAATATAAAATATTTAGCCTACCTTGGCACCACAAAAACTTAATTACTAAGCAAAATTTTCTGTGGCTTTACATTCTTCCCCGCTTAAGATCATTCGTCCTCGAATCAGGATCAAAGTTCATTCAGTGTCCATCCTTATGTAACTTTAGCTTCTTCACATTAAGAAATGTATCAACAGCCCCGAATTTGGCTAACTCCTTAAATTTCCAAACATTTCGCCAGAGTTTCCTTTGTAACTTGGCATATCCACCTGTCAGAGATCCCCCGAAACAAATTTCCAAGCACCATTACACCCGCATTTCACATTAATCATTACCAATCTATACTACCATTAATCATTCACTTATCACCAGAGTTCTTAAAAAGATTTTATTTACCAGAAAGGGTATGCACATGACTCAAATAATCACAACATATACAATTCTTACACAACTTAAGTACATACAATGGTAAAGCATTTAGGGGATATATGGAGCGTCTTTGCACCAAATGAAACACAACATTAGTTTGCTTAGAGATAAGAGATGAGAAGAAGGCCACGTAACCCATCAAATCCGACCCATTTAAGACTTTGGAAAAAGGTATGCACTTTGGTTTGAAATTGTGGCAATTGAATCTCGAACTTTAAGAAAAATTATTACTTTTGAAACCCATGAGACAAGCCCTCGTAGTCCTAGAAAATCAATAAAAATGGCGAGAAGGTACTTAAACCATTACGAGTTGGTATAAGACGAGACCTCAAAGTGCCCACATGGATAAGTTCAAAAGAATGAAACGTCTTAATGCATTTATCGAGGAGAAGTAACCTGTGCTATCTAGTCAGATGGACAAGTGGAGAAGGTAGGTGATTGTTTAGGAAAAACTCTCATAAGAAGTGCGAGCAATATCTTTTTATCCTAACAAAAGGAACATGTCCTCATCCTTAATGCATCAAGACATCCTCTTTGATTCCATGAAACATAAATGAATTCTACATTGAGAGCTATCAAGTGATGTAGATAGTAGGGTAGAAAAACTAATGAGCACTATTTGGAACCAACGAGCATAAACCAAGTTGAAGACATTAGAGGTCTGTAGGAAAGGAGAAATTTGCCTACTCTCAGGGCGCTTGTAGAGTACCTAAAATTGAGGTTAATTAAATCATATCTTAGAGTTGGATAACTAGTCGAGACATTGAGATGATATAGCATTGAAGATTAAGGGTAAACAACACATGATGCAAGACAAGTTAAAGAAAGTGAGAGAGCCTTATGGAAGTAACCTTTACATTGTATCCACTAGGAAGGGTGGTAATTTAAAGCGATTATGAGAAGCTACCCCTTTTTTTGAAATAAGATATTTGTATGAAGTCACGTGATGTATAGCTCTAGAATTCTAAAATCCAATTATGTTTAGCAACTCTAATTCATAATGAAGCACTACAACAATGTTCTACACAACCAGCTATTGCAAACCACATTGGAATACGCTATAACACTTAATGGAGAGAATGCCTTTGACATATGAATGTGTTACTAGGTGTATTTCTCCTTTGTCAACCCAAAACCTAAAGGCGAGAGTTAGACTGATAAGCAGATCGTTGGACTAGCACAAGTGTAGATAATCCATTATCGGAAAGAGATCATTCAATTCCAGTAATTGCTGCATGCTATCAACCCTTGATGAACTTGAAGTGATATGAGAACCCAATGAGATAGTGTAGAATAATCATGGAGGGTTTGCAGATGTTCATAATGAGTTCTTCATGGATGTTAACTTGAGAACTACTCAGATGCTAATGAAATACAGAAGTATATGAGAAATAGGCGTTGTGCTATAATAACCCCCAAATGTGTGCTTGGTCTTGATGGAGAGCCTAGTAAGGGTCCTTACGAGACAGAAAGTGTTACAATGACTCATTGAAGGATATGTTCTCTCATGGTTATCGAACAAATGTGGGAAAACTAGCACAATGAATTCACTAACTAAAGAATACAACGAACACATGATATTAAGGGAGTAAATAAAAGTAAACATATGTTATGAGCTGGACATGCTTCTACTATAGTAACTCCCAACTGCAACATAAGAGCATGCCACGAGCAACCACAATACTAGGACAAAGTGAGCTGCTTACTGCGAGATATCCCAAGTGGATATGAAATTTTTGGAGACACATGATCTTCCTATGATATGGATGTAAGGATCTGAATTTTCAGAGAGACTTTATGCACATGATGACCATTTTGATTGACATGCACTCATGTGAGGTTTTAATGTATGCTCTTATGTTACTAGGTAGTGAGAAGATTTCATGATTATGTTCGAAAGACAGTAGATTGAATGTTCAAACCATATAAGCCATATACAAAACTCAAGAAAAGAGTGACTCAAGAAGGATTACAACGCCGGGATGCTTTGCAGGGAACTTGACGCCACATAGGTAAACTTTACGATGGTGCATGTATAGGCACAAACGAGTAGATTTCATCTATTTAAATAAAACGATTCTGTAAGAAGCTCATCAGACATAATCCTTTGGTGAGAATTTTAGGAAAAGCAAGTGGGAAATAACAATCCTAGATTTATAACTCGATTCTAGGGCATAATTATAGAAATCATTTCCACAAGAATGTAAATAAGAGAATTCGTAATAGAGTGGATTCACGAATAGTGTATCTCGTTCAAAGAATCGATACACGCCATGTTTATTATTCAACACCATGTTAAGACTATATTCATGAGAGTTCTTCAATGTGGACGTACATATACAATGATTAGAAAATTTTCATTTGACTCCCTTAATGACGATAAGTTGATAGGGCAACAGCTTAATCGATACCCCTCGACTCAACATCCCTAACGTACGTAGGTAACACACTGATATACTACATGATTTGATGGTGTAGAGACATCAACAGGGTGAAGGACAACCCCTCTTAGCGATATGCTTTACCAATCCACCCACAGCTCAAAACATTCCCCTAACAAGTCCTTGGGCAATCCACTCGGACTCAATGGTGGGATCAAACCCTCTTTACATGCTTCACACTCACGGATTATGGCATCAAGGTTACCCATCTTAAGAATATGACTTAGAGAGGAAATCAGCTTCCTAAATTGGGCTCTATCGCACGATTAAAGTATAAAAGAAGGGTGAAATTTCTAAATGTCCGAACACCTCCAATTTATAGATGTGCTCGACAACACATCGATAAGAGAACTCTACTAGACACGACTCCGAGACATCCTAGGACACTTTAAAACCTTAGGCTCTAATACCAAGTTTGTCATGCCCCAAAATTCGAGGAGCGCGACCGGCGCTCAACCGAGTGAACCCGACTGAGCAAGCCTATTATGTTTCATTCTACCCAAACTAATTCATGATTAAATAGGAGATGGACTCTATTAAGTTGATTTAGTAAGTATTTTATTAATAACTTCCATTTCATTTCCATTACCATCTTAAAACATGATAATCAAAATATTGCAAGTTTATAAATCTTTTGCCAAATGCCAATATTTCTGCTTTAATTCCCAATACCAAACACCACCCACAATCTGTCTACGGAGCCTCTAAATATAAATGAAGAATAATATGGACACGCCAGAAACAAGGCTACGGCTATACTTCAAATACAAATTTACATGATGAGAAAATGGGCATAAGATACATGACATGACCCCGGGATAAAGTGGGGCTCACCAAGTCTGATGGGAAGAGAATACTGCTATCACTAGCCGATATCGCTCGCTGTGGAACAACATGTATCATAAAACGATATAGCACCCCCGGCAAAAGGGACGTTAGTGCCATTGAATAGCACTAGTATGTATAACTAAACACCATCTAATTAGAAAGAATTATTATACAAGAATAAAGAAATCATTAACATCTCTTCATTAGAAAGAATTATCAAACAAGGATAAAGAAATTATAAAGGTAATTCAAAAGCTTTAACAATCACAATATGATCAAATAAACGAACCATATAATCTTTCACATAATTTCCATAACATAGTTTAGGGCACTTGATATTGTTCATCATCGTTCATAATAACACCGCTTTCTTGGGAAGCGTCCGATCATGACCCAATCAGCTAGGTTGCGTCATTTGAGACATGTACCTCAATCACAATCTCATTCTCAATTTCCAAAATTCAATATCAGCATAATACCACCATGTGTGGGACACGGTGTCTGATCACGACCCGATCAGCTAGGCCGGCTTACCTAGGCGTTGTTCCTTTCTCATTAATAATCTCATTTCAATCTTTATTTCACATATATCAATTCATAGGCACTTGGGCCACAATTATAACATCATGCTTGGCACTAGGCCATATTTCATAACTTAATCCGTTCTTTCTCACATTTTGCATCATTTCCACATATTTCGCATCAACATCAATTTCAACAACAAGCCATTCAATTCAAGATGTCAAGTACACATGAGAAATTCAAGTTATAAGCATAATGTAGAATTCTCATGATTCGGCACAATAATCACAATTTAAACTTGACTTGAAATCTAGGAAATTTAGCATATACTTGACATTCTTCAATATTGTCTAAGCATTTCAATACATGATTCACGTTTCTTGCACCTTTTCAAGTTATCAAGAATAGCACATTTATCACATTGGAATGCATCTTTCACAAATATATGGTCAACATCAATTCATGTAAAGTATCAATCAAAGCAAGAATCCAAAGTTCAGTTTTACCACATTTACACAAGCATCGATAGAGCTCAATTTATAAAAGATGGGGTTTTAGCCCTATGTACCTCGTTTAAGCTTTCCTTAAGTTACTACGATATTTTGGAAATTCTAGCAATCCCAATCTTCTTGAGACATAACAAAATTAACACAAATTAGAAAGGCATTCATGGTTTCAGCTCATTGGAGCATTTTATCAATCACTAGTTGAGCGTCTTGATTTTTAACTCTCTTTTACAAGATTTCCTTCATTCTCCAACCCAATCTTTAACTAGTTATGTTCATCAATCTTCCCATAACCCTATTTGCACATGCATGCACACATAATACTAATATACCAAGAATCATACCTGAATGACCCATCTCACAATCTCTACAATACCAACACAACCAGGGGTTAGGCACCTATGGCTCCCAATCACCATCCCATGAGTTCTAATGTATATATCATACATGAATAATTACCATAGAGTAGTTAGAGATGATAGACAAACCTCTTGTAGTAAGAATGTTAAGAATACCCACTTGTGGTGCTGTTGATTAATTCAAGGATTCGAAGGAAAATCTAAGGATTTTGAAGATTAATCCTTGTTAGTTTAAGTGTTTAGGGGTAGAAATCACTCAAAGTACTCCAAAAACCTTATATCATAGGAATGGAATTTGGGACAAAATCCCCTTGAGAGAGCAAGCTCTTACCCCAAAAATGACTTGGGAACTCTCTAGAGCCGGTCTTGGGGGTATTTAGAGGCCTCCTACTAGCACGGTCGTTCACCTGGGCACGCATATGGGCATGTTAATTTTCCCTGTGTTCTGTCTTTAGCGCACACATTTTAGCGCAGGCGCGCATCTGGGAACACTAGTGACACATGCTCAGTACAATGGTCATAACTTTCTATTCACACCTCCAAATGACAAATGGTTTGTTGAGTTGGAAAGTAGACTCAAAGGGTTTAATTTTGATAAGTCTTTCCTCACACAACTCCTTATATAACTGGAGATATGATCGTTCAAAGTGAGGTCATGTGTGCATTTATTTACAACTTTAATCTATTATGAAATTTTCAACTTGGCTTAGACTTAGGACTCTCCTTAGACCCCAATCCACTTCTAATATGACTTACACGCTTATTAACATATCTATTATCCATTCTATCCTAGATCCTCATTTGCATGCAATATAAAATATTTAGCCTACCTTGGCACCACGAAAACTTAAATTACTAAGCAAAATGTTCCGGGGCTTTACACTATGCCTTTCCTGATCGTGCCGAGGTTGTTGCCTCTGATTTTGTCATCACAGGAATTATACTAGTTTTTCAGAGATATGCATCTGTTCTATTTTATCTAGGCTCCACTTACTCTTATATGTCTTCTTATTTTGCTTGGGTGTACCTCAAGATTCTTTGAGTTACCCTATTTATGTTTCCACTCTTGTGGGAGATTCTCCTTTTGTGGACCGTGTTTATCGGTTGTTTTTGGTTGCTCTTAGTGGTTTTGAGACCAGAACTGATTCATTGCTACTCAGCATGGTTGACTTTGATATTAGCTTGGGCATGGACTTGTTGTCACCCCATTATACTATTCTCGATTGTCACACCAAAATTATGATGCTGGCTAGGCAAGGTGTACTGAGTGTTGAGTGGAGAGGTACTTTAGATAACACTCCAAATAGAGTCATTTCTTTTTTTATAGGTCAGCGTATGGTTGAGAAGGGGTGTGATGTATTTAGCTTATGGGAGAGATGTCAGTGTTGATACCCCTTCAGTTGATTGAGTCCCAGTAGCACGTGATTTTCCCAATGTGTTTCCATATGATTTTCTAGGCAAGCCGCCTGATAGAGTATTGATTTTGGCATTGATCTGTTGCCGGGCACTCAGCCCATTTTTATTTCTCTAAATTATATGGCTCCTCATGAGTGGAAAGATAAGTTACAGGAATTGCTTGATAACGATTTTATTTGGCCTAGTGTATTGCCTTGGGGTTCTCTTGTCTTGTTTGTGAAGAAAAATAATGGTTCTACGCGTATGTGTATTGATTATTGCCAGTTGAACAAGGTTACAATGAAGAACCGTTATCCTTTGCCTCATATTGATGATCTGTTTGACGAGCTTCAGGGCGCACGAGTGTTTTCTAAGATTGATTTGCGCTCAGGTTACCATCAGTTGAAGATTCGGGAGCCAGATATCCCGAGGACTACTTTCCAGATGCGGTAGTATCATTACGAGTTATTTTTCATGTCATTTGGGCTGTCCAATGTCCCAGCAACCTTTATGCATTTGATGCACAGTGAGTTCCAATTGTATCTTGACTCGTTTGTCATTCTCTTTATTGATGATATTCTGGTGTATTCCCAAAGCCGGGAAGATCATGATCAACACTTGAAGGTTGTGCTTCAGACTCTGAGAGAGAAAAGGTTATATGCTAAGTTCTCAAAATATGAGTTTTGGTTGGATCCAATGGCATTCTTAGGCCACGGGGTATCGAGTGAGGGTATTCAGATGGGTCTGAAGAAGATAGAGGCTGTGTAGAGTTATCCCAGACCATCCTCAGCTACTGTGATCCGCAGTTTCCTTGGCTTGGTGGGCTACTACTCTTATTTTGTGGAGGGTTTTCATCAATTGCAGCCCCTATGACCAGGTTGACCCAGAATGGTGCCGTTCCAGTGGACAGATGAGTATGAGGCAAGCTTTCAGAAGCTCAAGACAATTTTAACTACATTGCCAGTTTTGATATTGCATACAGGTTCATGGTCTTATACGGTCTATTGTGATGCCTTGAGGATTGGCCTCAGAGAGTTGTTGATGCTGGACGGTAGGGTGATTTCTTACACGTCCATATAGTTGAAGATACATGAGAAGAATTACCCTGTTTACGACATTGAGTTAGCTGCCATTGTTCACGCCCTGAAGATTTAGCACCATTATTTTTACGGGGTTCCCTATGAGATTTATACTGATCAACAGAGCTTACAGCAATTGTTCAAGCAAAAGGATCTAAATTTGTGCCAGAGAAGGTAGTTAGAGTTGCTGTAGGATTATGGCATCACTATTGTGTATCACTCGGACAAGGCGAATGTGGTGGCCGATACTTTGAGTTGCTGGGCAGAGAGATTGGGGAGTTTGGCTTTTTTACCATCATCGAAGAGGCCTATGGAGATGGATGTTCATGCCTTAACCAGTTAGTTTGTGAGATTAGATCTTTCAGAGCCCAGTCGAGTTCTAGCTTGCGTGGTTTTCCGATCTTCATTATTTGATCGTATTAGGGAGCGGCAGTGTGAGGACCCTCATTTGATTGTCCTCAAGCAAGGTTCAGCACCGTGATGCCAGATATGTGACTATTGGTGATGATGGAGGTATTGAGGATGAAGGGTCGGATTTATGTACGTTATATTGATGGGCTTCGAGAAATGATCTTGAAGGAGGCCCATAGTTCACCGTATTCCATCCATCCGGATGCCCGAAGATGTATCAGGATTTGAGGCAGCACTACTAGTGAAGGTAGATGAAGAAACTTAGAGTTGGATTTATAGCTTGGTGCCTCAACTGTCAGCATGTGAAGTATGAGCACCAGAGATCAGGTGGGTTTTCTTAGTAGATAGAGATTCCGGAGTGGAAGTGGGAGCGGATCACCATGGACTTTGTAGTTGGGCTCCCACGGGCTTTGATGAAGTTTGATACTATTTGGGTGATTGTGGATCAGCTTACCAACTTTGCTTGTTTTTCCTATGTGTACTACTTATTCTTCGGAGTGGTTGGCAGAGATTTATATTCGGAAGATTGTTCTTCTGCATGGTATTCTAGTGTCCATCATCTCAAATAGAGGTACTTAGTTCACATCATGGTTTTGAAGGGCCATTCAACATGAGTTGGGTACTCAGCTGGAGTTGAGTACATCATTTCACCCTCAGACGGATGGATATTCCGAGCGCAATATTCAGATTCTTGAGGATATGCTCCATGCATGTGTGATCGAGTTTGGAGGGTCTTGGGATCAGTTCTTGCCATTGGCAGAGTTTGCCTACAACAACAGTTATCAATCCAGCATTCAGATGGCAGCGTATGAGGCTTTATATGATAGGTAGTGTAGATCCCTGGTGCGTTGGTTTGAGCTGAGTGAGGCTAGCCTATTAGGCATAGACTTAGTTCAGGATGCTTTGGAGAAGGTTAAGGTGATTCAGTATAGACTCCATACAGTACAGTCTTGACAGAAGAGTTACGCAAATCGGAAGGTTCGTGAAGTTTCGTATATGGTTGGAGAGTGGGTTCTACTTCGGGTTGCGCCTATGAAGGGCGTTATGAGATTTGGGACAAAAGGGAAGTTGAGTCCAAGGTTATTGGCCCCTGATCCCCTATTAACTGCTTTCCCCGAGTTTATTTATGCTATTTTGATTTGCCAGGATGTTCGGTTTTGAGTTTCGGAGAGTTTTGGGACACTTAGTCCCTAAATGAGAGCGTAAGTGTTGATAAGTTGGCCGTAGCCAAAAAAGAAGGCCTCAAAATAGAATTCCAATGGTTCCGTTAGCTCCGTTGGGTGAACTCCGGGTTGGGAGCGTGTTCAGATTGTGTTTTGGAGTTCCGTAGCTAATTTAGTCTTGAAATGCCGAAAGTTGAATTTTTGAAGTTTCCGGTTTGATAGTGAAATTTTGATCCGAGGGTTGGCATGGAAATTTGGAAGTTGGAGTATTCCCGTAGTGTTTAATATGACATGTGTACAAAAATTCAGGTCATTCGGACGAGGTTTGATATACTGTTTGATCGAAAGCGTGTTTTTGGAGTATTTAGAATTCTTAGACTTGAGTCCGATGAAAACTAGGTATTTTGTTGTTATTTTGAGCGTTCCAAAGGTTGGAACATGTTTGAATGATATTTTAGGATTGGTTGGCAGGTTTGGTTGAGGTCCCATGGGCCTCAGGTGTGTTTCAGATGCTCAACGGGTCATTTTGAAACTTTTTGGAATTGCAGAATTTCTGGTATCTGGTTTTGTTAATCGCGTTCCTGCTCTTTCCCCTGTGCTCACTTGGTGTTATTCCGGAGGATGATTTAATTGTTCTTTGCAATCGCATGATTTGGCTCGCGATTGCAGAAGTCTGCCCCCTCCTCCTTCGCGTTCACATCCCTCCTTTCGCTTTCGCGTAGCAGAACTAGGAGCTAGGGGTACTGTGACCCATTCCCCTTCGCATTCGCATCTGTGCGTGAACGTGTAAGCCTACCCCTTTCCTATATCACGTTTCCGTGCTTCTTCTCGCGTTCGCATAGGCCAGTATAGGAGCCATATATTTTCCTCTGCGTGATTGCACATCATTTTATGCTATCACGATATATAAAACACCTAGGCAGAATTTATAACCCAAAATCGAGGGTTTAAACCATAATTCATATTTTAGATTTGGGAGCTCGGGATATTGTGATTTTTGAAGCCTAGGCGATTTGGGTAAGTAATTCCTACTCGATTTAGACTAATTTTCATGAATCTACACTCAAATCCATCCTTTAGTTTCGAATTTATGGTGGAAATTGGGGGAAAAGTTTTTAGAACAAGAATTTGAGTTTTTATTGGGGATTTGACATTGGATTGGAATAATTTTGATATGGTTAAACTCGTGAGAGTGTAGGGATTCTGGAAATGTACATTTTACCCGGTTCTCAGATGTGGGCCCGAGGGGCTTTTTGGTTATTTTACATAATTTCGTGCATTAGCTTAGGATTTAATTGTAGAATCAGTTGCGTAAAGTGTTATTTATATAATAAAATTGAATTGAATAGATTTGGGCCATTTGGAGTCGAGTACTCATGGAAAGAACGTGGTTTCGAGTTGATTGTTCAAAGTAAGTGGCTTGTCTAACCTTGTGTGGGGGACATCCTCCTTCGGTTTGGTATTGTTGTTAATTGGAATGCCCTGTACGTGGGGTGACGAGTGTGTACTTGTGCTAATTCTTGGAAATCTGTTTTTTCATTAAGTAAATGCTAGTATGTTCTCTTTCCTGTTTTACTACTAGCACAATGGAGCATGTGTTAGCTTAGGAAAGCATGTCTTAAGTCATTTAATCGCTTTATTTGTTCAAACTGATTTACCTGAATTCTGTGGATCATGCTAGGCTAGGATTACCTGTTGCCTTAATATGAAATTTGACATTTCTGATTACTTTCCTGTTGCTGCTGTATATTTACATTGGGACTACAGATGTGGGATTCCGGTAGCTCCCCGATTGTCTGTTTACATTTGGGACTACGAATGTGGGATTTCGGTAGATCCCCCTACACAGCTATATGGAACTGCGGGAATGCACCCGATATATTGTTCCAGTATTGGGTATTTACATTTGGGACTACGGAACGGGATTTCGGTAGATCCCCGCGCACTATGAGTTGGACTACGGGACGGTATCCCAGGAGATCTATTGGATATGTATATTTGGGACTACAAGATGGTATCCTGGGAGATCCCTGATGTTATTTGGTGCTGGACCTTATTTCTTTCTGTGTTTATCTTGTCTCTGTAATAGTTGTTGTAGCCCCTTTATATCTTGTGTTACTTTTCGTACTGCACTTATTTATACCGTTCTGTTCTATTCCGTTGAACTTTATATTTTATATAACCTCAGTAGGGCCCTGACATTTCTCGTCACTACCCGACCGAGGTTCGGCTTGCCACTTACTGAGTACCACTGTGGTGTACTCACGCTCTTTCTGCGCATGTTTTTCATGTGCAGATCCAGGTATGTCGACTCAGTCCTACCACCCGTGAGGCGAGACGACTGCTCTAGTGACATTGTGGTACATCTATCGCGTCTGCAGACCGATAAGTCCTTTTCTATTCTAGCTTTTAAACATTTGCCCTTTTGTATTTCTTTTCCTTGTTAGATATTCTGGATTTAGACAATGTTAGATACTCAAAGGCTTATGGTTCCATGAGTTTTCGGATTTTTGTCAGTGTATTAGATTCTGAGAAGTTGTGTTGTATATGGTGAGCGGAATTTTAAATATTGTTTCATTCGGTTAAATTTGGCTTTTTATTATTTCTTCCGCGAGTTTCGTTTATGTTCCATATTTTTTAGGCTTACATAGTCGTAGAGACAAAGGTGCCGTCACGACTGTTCAGGAGGGCGAACCGGGGTTGTGACATTTTCGTATGCTATAGTCCATGCCATCTATGTGAATTCGAGCGATTGGTCCTTATTCTCCTATAATTTTACGAGATCAATCAAATGATCTAATGAATAATTCTCATAGATTTTCCATGACCGTTCTATGTTTTTGGAATTTCTAGGCCATAAAACAAGAATACATGATGATTCCAAGTTTTTTGTGTGCTATAATCCACGCCATCTACATGAATTTGGGCGACTGACCCCGACTACCCTAAAGTTTTGCGTGTCAATAAAACATGACCTAATGAACAATTGTTATTGCTTCACCATAATCATTCCTTATTTTTTTTTATTCTACGACCATAAAGCTGGAATTCAAGACACTCAGATTTTTGTGTATTAAAGTCCACGCCATCTGCATAAATTTGCGTGACAGTCGTCGAATCTCATAAAATTTATGGGAACTTAAGAAATAACCTAATGAAAAATATTCATTGCTCCGACATGACTATTTCTCGTTTTATGGATTTGGGGAAATAAAATGGAAATTAGGATGATTTCTAGATTTTTTGCACTATAGTACAACAATCTGCATCAATTTAAGCGACCTACCCCTATCACGACCCAAAATCCAACTAGTCGTGATGGCACCTAACCCAACCTTCTAGGTAAGCCAACTAACAACTATCCAATTTTATACAAAGAATTTCCAAAAGACTGGTAGTACAAATCATGAGCTTATAAGATTTAGATTTTCACCAAACTGGATTGAAATAATTACACTATGTGTTTGAAATTTAAATGAACAGGATTTGAGTCTAATGCTATCAAGGATAAGTAATAGGCATAACTAGAATGCAAGTACATATTTAAATCCAGCTCTCGTCCTACGCAACAACATCAGCTAGCAAGGTGCAGAAGTTTAGTGTAAGTAAAACCGGCCCCATGTACTCAACAAGTAACAAACCTAACCTTAGATTTAAAGTAGTGAAGGGATGGGATAGATCAGTACCCAACTCCAATAACCATCCACAGTTCATAATAATATAATGAAAAATGGCACAAGAAAATAACTCAGAGGTAAGATGCTCAACTCATTCACAGTTACGGAAAAATAGGATTAAATCCCGAATCTTTCATCGAAAACATTAAAAAAGACATATGAGTAAGTTTGAAAATTGTGATTTTCCTCAAAACCTTTCATTAATACATAAGTCGTTTCATTTTTCAGATAGCATAAGAAAAGTTCATCTCTATGACTACATCTCAATATGCAGGTGAAATCATGAACATCCGAAAAATCGAGTAGCATGAGAAAATTCATCTTTATGCTTGTATCTCAAGTACGCATGGAAAAAGCAATGCATCTCAGTGATGAACTCATGAACTCAAGTGCTCACACTTTCAGAGTACTCAATCTTGTTGGAAATCATGTATACCTTTGATATGTGCGCTTTGGTTGTATGAGCATGATTTTCAGGTATAGGTTTTGATGAATGACAAACAATGAAGTCAAGTGTATAATCAAATGGCGAGAAGCATACTGATGACGGAATTGCATGAACAAGCTAAAGAAGTTCAAGACCGAAGACCCAAGACGTAGGTCGTTTGGTAGAACCAATGTAAGGACAACGTTTAAGTTATCTTATCCTTTGGCTCAACATTAGGTCATCATAAACATGCATAAAATCACTTTATTAAATTATATATATCATAAATATTTTTAATATATACTTCAAACAAAATGATTTTAACGTTTTCATTTCAACCAAAATGGGTTTTGAAGTAAGTTTTCAATTCTGGTATACTCTGGTATACACAGTGTATATCAAGTGTATATCAAGTGTATATAATCGACCGTTGCCAAAGTTTTGAACACTGGAACAACATAATCGATTGTATACTTTAACAATCGATTGTCGAAAATCGATTGTCTACTTTAACAATCGATTATTTTGAGACAGTGTGCAACCGAAGTTTTTAAATATCAAAACAATCGATTGTCTTTGTCCACAATCGTTTATCAACAATCGATTGTCCCTTCATACAATCGATTATATTTTGACCGTTCCCACAATCCTAAATTGATTTTTGAACGTTGAAGACAATCGATTATTCAGGTTTAACAATCGATTGTTTAGCCTAAAATCAGGAATCTGTTTTTTGAACGTTGGTCAGACAATCGATTGTCACCTCCAAACAATCGATTGTTTGAGCACAGAATCAGGGATTTGATTTGTCAATTAAGCAACGGTCAGCACTACTTTTTCACCTATAAAAAGAGGTCTTTTGAGCTGATTTTAAACACACAACTCCTGCATATATTGATATACATATTGATCATTTTCAAGCATCATTTTAGAGCTTTTGTTGAGCCATTTGATAGACAACTTTGTGTTGTTCATAGAGCTTATATTGTTTCTCTTTATCCACTCTATTGAGAGAGTATTTGTTGTAAAAGAGAATTATTTGAGAAGAACATATCTTCTCATTTGTCGGGTTTGCTAAGTACCCAAAGTCTTAGTGGTTGAAGTCTTGGGGTGAGGTATCCTCAAGCAAGTGAAGTCTTAAGGTGTGGTATCCTTGAGCAACTGTAACGGTTTGTTAAGCACCCGTAAGCTTGACTAGATAGTGGAATCTCGAGAGAGTCTCTCGGGGACTGGACTAGCCACGGGTTGTGGTGAACCAGGATAAAATACGGTGTGTTCTTTCTTGATGATTTCAATTACCGTATTTACTTATTCCTGCAATTTTAAATTCCGCAATATTTCAATATTCTCGTGCCTCACTATTCACCCCCCTCTAGTGAACGGCATAAATACTAACAAATCTCACTGTCTCATATTCTTATTCACCACGCTCTATACTCAACACATTCAATCACTAAGTACAGTATAGGGAAGATCCGGGCCAAAGATAAATAAATCCAGGTAGATCCCTCCCAATCATATGTAAATCCAAGGCAGATCCAACCCAAAAATCATAGCAACTGCACCTCCTGTGGGTGTGCAAACTCTGGGGGGGGGGGGATCTAGCCCAAGCACTACAATAAGCCGAAACCTGGCATGGATCAATAAAGCCTGCTGCGGCATGCAACACAATCCCTTAAGTAACTCTCATAACATGCCATCAACCTCACTTAGTTATCAATCTCTCCAGTCTTTTGGGCTCACAATACTCATGCTAAGCAGCCCTAATCAGTAATACAAGATGTGACAATATACGATAATAAATATTGAGATATGATATGTAAAGGTGAATGTGACTGAGTACATAACTGCAATTAAGCAAATAACACAACAGCAAAGAACGACCATTGTGGGTCCCCGTAGTACAATCATATAGCCTAAACATCATTTTTAGCATGAATTATAGCTCGGTGCTTAACACATAGAGTATAGTAAAAATGTTCAGATAACATGGCTGCACTGTTCCATAGAATCGACTAATTAATAATTACTAGGATTAACACCGACATGCCTATCACCTAGCATGTGCTAACCTCAACATCAATCACATAGCATGTAATTTTGAGTTTCATACCTTCATCATCAAGTTTAGAAGTGTTACTTACCTCGAACAAACCAAATCCAATACCGAGCAAGCTAAAAAATATTTAAGAAATGCCATCTTGCACTTACTAACCTCCGAACGGCTCGAAACTAGCCAAAAAGAAACTCAAATAAATCAAATAAAGTCTAGGAAACAATTTCAAATGATAAAGGTCGAATCATTAAGCAAAATCCCAAAGTCAACCAAAAGATCAAACTCGGGCCCACACCTCGTGTAACAACCCAGCTAGTTGTTTTGAGCTTTTGAACTTTGCTCACCATTTCACGGGCATGAATAGCCCTCTATGGTGTATTATGACTTATGTAAATCATCGGTTTTGGTTTTAGGGATAATCAAAATAGACTTGGAAGAATAGTTCTCAGGTTGAAACATAGGTTTGATCAAGTTTTGACTTTTTAGTATTCGATCTTGAATTTGGATTTTTATGATTTGGTTATATCCGTTAGGTGATTTGGACTTATAAGCGTGATGAAAATGTATTTTTGAGATCCGTGGAAGGCTTAGGCTTGAATTGGCGAAAATGAATATTTGGTATTTTTCAGTTGGTAGTGGAAATTTTTATATAGGGGTTAGAATTGAATTTCAAAAGTTGGATTAGGTCTGTTGTGTTATTTTTGATGTGTGCGCAAAATTTCAGGTCATTCATACGAGGTTTGATAGACCTTTTTATCGAATCCAGAATTTGGAAGTTTTTGGAATTCATAGGCTTGAATCCGATGATTGATTTGATGTTTTTATGTTTTTTTTAGTGTTCCGAAGGTTGGAACATTTGAATGATGTTATGGGATATGTTGGCATGTTTGGTTGAGGTTCTGGGAGCCGCAGGTGAGATTCATGTGGTTAACGAACCAATTCTTGGTTTTTGAGAGTTGCAGATCTTTCTTCTCTTCTGTTGCAGAGTTTTGTTCTTCGCGTTCGCGATGTAAGTCCCGTATTCATGAAGGTTCCTGAGTTAAAGCTAAGCTTCGGCGAGGAGCGTTCCGCATTTGCATAGGGTCGGCTATTTGGTCTTTGTATTCCCGGGTGGGACATCACATTCGGGAAGAAGGGAACTTTTGTCAGTGAAGTTTTATACTTGGCGAACGCGAGGGTGCTGCCGCGTTCGAGATGAAAAAAATATCTAGGCAATCATATTAAATTTTAAAAATTGAGGGTTTAAGTGCAATATCACAAAAATCAATGGAGAGCTCGGGAGAAGGTGAAATTTAAGGAGCTTTTCAGTAGTGCAATTGGGGTAAGTATTCTTCACTCATATTTAGTTTAATTCCATGATTTAGTCTTGATTTCATCATTTAATTTGAGAAATTAGAGTGGAAGTTGGGGAAAAATGGAGGAAAAGTTTGAAAATTCTCTTGGGGATTAGAATGGGCAATTGAGGTCGGATTTTGATGAATTTGATACGGGTAGACTCATGAGAGAATAAGGATTTCAGTTTTGTGGTCTTTATCGAATTTCGAGACGTGAGTCCAGGGGTTAGGTTTGGCCAATTTCGGGGTTCTTGGTTTGAATTTGTTATTTTCGAGTGGGATTTGTTCCATTTGCATATTTTGATGGTATAAATCTATTTTTGGATAGATTTGGAGCATTCGGAGGGCGATGCGAGAGGAACAAGGCATCGCAGGTTAGAGTTTGGCTTGGCTTGAGGCAAGTAATGGTTGTAAATCTAGTCCCGAGGGTATGAAACCTTGAATTTCACATTGCTTTACTATTTTGAGGTGACACACATGCTAGGTGACGGGCGTGTGGGCATGCACCATTGGGGATTGTGACTTGATCCGTCCCATAGCTAGTATAAACTTGCGTGTTTAACTTAAATGATACTTATGTGTTTTAGAAAGAATTTTCGATAAATTGGGCTGAGTGCCATATTTAGGCCTAGTGTCAGAGCTTTTTGGTCCATTAGGGCCTTTTTCTTCATTACCCTCTCATTGTTTTCGATTTACGATCTATTCTCAGTCATGCTGTAGTTACTTATTTTGCCACTGCTCAATCCTCCTTTTCTGATTGATTGAAAGTAGCAAGGAAAGACAAGCAAAACCTTTGTTGGCTATAGCTCACTCTTTCTTACTCCATGTTGATGTAAGAAATGATATTTTGGACTAAGCACCCCGTTTTACTGATAGCAAGAGTGGCTTGAGAGGTTTCTGACTAAGTGAGGCAGAAGGCCTGTGTTGTGAGGATATTATGGGATCGGGCTGCACACCGCAGCGAGATATTGATCATTACATTGCTGTCATTGATATAGCACTTGGGCTCAGGAAGCCCATCCGGAGTCTCTGTACCCCTAGTGAGCGCAATTGATGATATTGAGGGATGGATCTTCCCTGGACATGGATCTTATCTGAAGTATTTGTATGGAGATGGATCTTCTCCATGGGACTGGATCGACATGTTTCCTCGGTACAGGGTGACTTATAATCTATGATGTGTATTCATTCTGGGATGGATCTTTCGTAGGCTGAGTGGGCCATATACAGTATCGAGTGGTTGAGCACCATGAGAAGAAGTATTATACGTAACATTGATCATGCTATCTGTGTATTGGTACTTAGAGTTTCCTGAGTTTTATACTCTATATTGTACATACTGTGTTTAATACTGCTGAGAAACTACTTGAAATGTAAGCATATCTACTTTTCCTGCACAATTAACTGTTGCAACCTGTTGAGCTTTGGATCATCACTACCGTTACTCCATAATTTGGACTTGTTACTTACTGAGTTGGTGTACTCACGCTACCCTCTGCACCTTTTTCTGCAGATCCAGGTATCTCGGGGCACGACAGTGGTTGCTGATCTTGCCAGTTGGAGGCCTTCTGTGGAGATTGCGAGGTAGCTACTTGGCTACCGCAGTTCCGTCTTCTCCTTCCCTTCATTTAGTTTTATTTATTTGGATATTCTCAGACCGTGTTGGTCATGTTATTTCAAACAGTTGTAGTAAATTTTTGCTCATGGCTTAGTGACACCCGAGGTCGAAATTATGTTTCTTTCCGCTGGAGATTGATTTATCCTTTATCTTATTGAATTTCTGTTAAAAACATATGATTATCCGTAAGTACTTATTTGAAAAATGGAGTGTTTGGAAATAAGTAGCTGGCCTAGTATCACAATTGGCTCCATCGCGACATAGTTAGATTTGGGGTCGTTACACCTCGGAACCCGATGAAACTTATAAAATCTGGCAATTCATTTAATTATGATTACAATTATACTAGTTTCACTCAACTCGTACTCTGAATCGATGTTCAAAACTCAAGAATTCGCCATAGGAAACTTTTGTAAAAAACCTCCAATGTTCTCTTTTGAAAGCATCAACCAAATGCAAAAAACGTGGATAAATTCATGAAATGTAATCAAAATCGAGTAGAGAACACTTACCCCAATCCATATGGTGAAAATAATTTTGAAAGTCGCTTCAATCCCAGCTTTGTAGCTTCAAATATGTAAAAATGGTTGAAGCCTCCGAAATAAAGCACTTTATATTCACTGGACGGACTAATGAAGTGCGATAGCGGATATACCATCGCGACCGCGAAGGAGAAAAAAAAGCACTGCTCCAGAATTACTCTATGTGATCGCAACAATAGCCTTGTGAACGCGGTACCCAAAGCTCACAAAACTACGCGATCGCGGGAAGAGCATCGCGAATGTGAAGAGGAAACTTATGTCCTGACCACCTCAACCCATAACACTACGCAAATGCGTAGAAGCAGTAGCGAACGCGATGAAGAACAATACCTCCCTATGCGAACACGTTCATACTCATGCGAATGTAGAGAGCAAATTTTACAGCATACCAATACACCTTCGACAATCGAGGCTAATCCTCATGATCGAGAAGAATGCTAGAAGCAATAGGTAACACTGGAAAAACAGCGATGGCAAAACCATTTGAAATTATCTGAACTACGTATGAAACCCACACGAGCCACCCGGGATCCCATAAGAATATACGAACAAGTCCCATAAAATAATACGAACCTGCCTCAAACCACACCATAACAACATCAAAATGCCGAATCGCATCTCAATTCGAACTTAAATGAACTTTGAACTTTTAACTTCCAAAACTCGTGCCGAAACATATCAGATTCACCCGGAATGAACTTAAATTATGCACAAAAGTCCCAAATGACATAATGAAGTTATTCCAATTCCTAGAACCACAATCTGAATCTGATATACTCAAAGTAAACTCTAGGTCAAACTTATGAACATTTCCAAACCTTCAAATTCTAATTTTCGCCAATTTGTGCAAAAACCTTCTAGAACCATCAAAATGCAAATCTAGGCATATGCTTGAGTCCAAAATCACCATCTAGAACTAACAGAACCATAAAAATTCAAATCCAAAGTCAAATACTAAAAATTCAAACTTGTTAACTCTTCCAACTTAAAGCTTAAATCATGAAATTCATTTTTCCAAATCAATTATGAATAACCTGAATACCAAAACCGATGATTCACGCAAGTCGTAATACATTATATGGAGCTACTCATGCATTCAAACTTCTGAGCAAATTATAAATTATAAAAACAATCGGTCAGGCTATTACATTCTCTCCCACTTAAACATTCGTTCGTCCTCGAACATACCAATTTGTTCCAAAGCTATCAAACCAACATATAACCTTGCCATACATATACCCGGGGGTGATCCAATGTCACCCTCATCTTTTTAAGACAGAAGACAAAACCTAACTGAAGATCCTTAATTCAACCTTAGCCCATAAATGTTAATATCCAATTTCCAACATTCGAAATTTTGTATAAGTTCACGCATCTACACAGTGTATAAGTATGAACAAGGTGTATCAACTTGTAACCATAACACAAGTCACAATCACATGATATACCATATGTCACGACCCTAACCCAGAACCCGATCGTAATGGCGCCTCTCGTGAAGACAAGGCCAGCCAGTCTAACACGATTCATCCTTTTAAGCAATTAAACAACATAAAGATAGTTTAAACATGATTTAATAGAAATATGTAGCGACAATTGAGATAACAAAGGGGAAATCAATCTCGACACAGCCCTAACCGGGGTGTTTCAAGTCATGAGCATCTATGATACTAAATCCTCAAATGTAACTACATAGTTTCAAATACGAAACAAGGAACGTAAAGAAATAGATAGAGAGGAGCTCCAGGCTGCGAACGCCAACAACTACCTAAAGACTCCTCAAAGATCCGCTTGAAACTGGAATGAATCATCACTCGAGAGCAGAACCTGCTATGCTTGAATCAGTACACATGGTGTAGGGATTAATGTGAGTACTCCGACCCAGTCAGTAATAATTATATGTAATGACTGAAAGTAACAAAGCATGTAAAACGTAAGGCATTCTACACTGAAGCAGTAAAATCACTTAAAGCAGTAAATCATTGAAGAATAAAATAAAATCCCTTTTTCAACAAGTATCACAAGTAATTGACAGGTAAATCAAAAATAGAAGTTCACCCCTCGGACACAATATTAACAAATCCGCCCCTCGGGCAATAACTCAGAACAGTAACAGCATCTTGGGCTCAATCTCAGAACAATACCAGCCCCTCGGGCTAAATCTCACATCACTATGGGTACCCGCGCTCACTGGGGGTGTACAGACTCCGGGAGGGGCCCTTTACGACCCAAGTGCAATATCAAGTCATCTCGTGGCATCAAATCTAGGCCCTCGGCCTCATATCAGTCAAGCCACCTCGTGGCGTATATATGTATCTCAGCCGCTTGGCCTCATATCATTATCAGTGTATCCTCACATCTGGTCCTCAGTCGTACTCAGTCTGAAAATCATCACAAGCCCCTCAGGCATTAGTAAAACAATATTTCTCAACCAAAAATATCATTTGAAATATCATTTAAGCCTCAAAAGTGAGTAAAAATACCCGAGTAGTAAAATAGTAGAAAACAACAAGACTGCATTCAAGTAATAAGTCAAAATAGTGAGGAAATAGTGATAAAAATCCCCAAAGGATTCAAATAGTTGGCATGAAGCCCAAATATGGGAATCAACCCAAATCATGATGATAATACTTAAGTTTCAGCCGAATACGCAGTAAAAGTATCAACCGGGATGGACCAAGTCACAATCCCCAATAGTGCACGACCCCGCGCTCGTCATCAAAGCATGTGCCTCTCCTCAATATAGCATTATGATGTGCTATCCGGGGTTTCAAACTCGCAAGACGTCATTTACAATCATTACTCACCTCGAACCGGCTAAAAATATAGCTCGCGATTCCTTTACCCCTTAAATCAACCTCCATGCATGTCAAATCTATCCAAAATTATAAATAATACATCACAATATGCTAAGGGAATAAAGCCCAAGTGAAAGCAATCGAAAATTCAAAAAAAACCCAAAATTAGCAAAACCCGAGCCCCAGGCCCACTTCTTGAAACTCAGAAATTTTCACATCAACGGATTCCTTATCCTCCCACGAGTTCATACATATTAAAAGTTCTCAAATCCGATCACAAATTATCCTCCAAATCCCCAACTAAAAGTTCAAAATCCCTAGCCCTACTTATTCCATTTTTAGCTTAAATTTCCATAACTTTCTAAGTGGATTGCAGAATAGAATTGAGTTTTAGGTCAAAATTTCTTACCTCCAATCATTTCTCCTTGAATCCCTCTTTAATTTACTTCAACAAGCTCTCAAAATGATCAAGTATTGAGGAAATGAGCCCCAAAATTGCGGATGAAATAACTTAAGACATTCTGCCCAGGTTTGATTGCCCCTTCTTCGCGATCGCAGTCAATACGTCACGATCGCGATACATAAATTCGCATTGACCAAAAATTTGCCTTATGCGTACACGAAATTCCAGACGCGAACGCTTTCACACCTCATTTTTCCTACACCCCGTGAAGGTATAAATGTGTCTTTCCAATTTAAGTGAAAATCGAAACAAGATTATTTATTAAGAGAATTCAGTCGCTACTTGGGAGATTTATGGTGTACCAAGTCACCGGTTTAATCTCGAATACGCTTTTTCCATCACGATTTTCTCTTCGAGAACATTGCCTCGTTGATTCTTCCCCTCGTTCCTTTTATCTTGGACATTGAGATGTGGTGTTGAATTAGGCTTGAATTGGCTAAGTTTGAATTTTGGCGAATTCCGGTTGATAGGTGAGATTTTGATCTGAGGGTTGGAGTTGAATTTCGAGAGTTGCAGCAGTTCTATTAGGTGATTTTGGATGTGCATGCAAAGTTTGAGGTCATTCGGAGGTGTTTAGGTTGCGTGTTTGATCAAATGCAAGTTTCAGAAGTTTTAGCTTGACTTAGGCTTGAAAACATGGTAATTTGATGATTTGTATGTTGCTGGATGCATTTTTATGATCGGAACATGTTTGTGTGATATTTTATGTCGGGATGGCACTTTTGGTTGAGGTCGTGGTGGCTCAGGGTGATTTCGGGTGGTTAAACAGAAGGTTTTTGGACATAAGTTGCAGAAGTTGCAGTTAGCTATTTCAGAACTTTTGTTCTATGCGATCGCATAGGGGTATTGCAATCGCATAGAGTGTCTTTGAGGGGCTGTTTGGTTGAGCAGTGCTGCATAGAGGGGGCTGCGATCGCACAATGTTAATTGGATCTGGGCTCCTTATGGTGTATTGTGCTAGTGACCGCAAACCTAACCCTAGGTCACCTAAGGAAGATGACGAAATGCGGTCACAATGCGATCGCATACTTTAAAATGTGGTCCGCATACTGACTGCATAATTGACCCTACGACTGTCTATGTGTTAGATAATACGCTTAACGCTAGGGGGGGGGGGTGAATAGCGTTATAATAAAAATTAGCGTAAACTTTGCGGAATTAAAAAATTGCAGGAAGTAAATAAGTGCGATAAGTAATAAAGTACGCACCGATGTATTCTGGTTCACCATAACACGTGGCTAGTCCAGTCCCCGAGAGACTCTCTCGAGATTTTCCACTAACTTGTCAAGCTTACGGGTGCTTAACAAACCTTTACAGCTTAAGTACACAAGCCTTAACACCTTTGCTCGAAGATACAACACTCCAAGACTTCACTGTTAAGCTTACGGGTGCCTAACCAACCTTTAAAACTTAAGGACACAAGCCTTAACACCTTTGCTCGGAGATACAACACTCCAAGACTTCACTGTTAAGCTTACGGGTGCCTAACCAACCTTTACAACTTAAGGACACAAGCCTTAACACCTTTGCTCGGAGATACAACACTCCAAGACTTCAACCAAGGAAACACAAGTTCCTTACAACAAGAGAATCACAATTCTCTTACAAGTGTACAAAACACTAAACACTCAAACAAAGCACTCCTTAATCAGTAGATATGAGTAAAAGAAGTAAGCTCAAGATCACAACAACTTTGAACAATAATATGGCTCTCAAAATTTATGTAATGAATATAAAATGATAAGCAATAGAGAACGCAAGCTTATAGAGATTGTATGATCAGTTGTTGTATGTTGTTGTGTTTAAAACACTGAAATGAAGCTGTATTTATAGTTGAAAAACTTGGCATTACCGTTGCCTAATTGCCAATTAAGAGTTGCTGATTTTACTCTGTGACAATCGATTGTCAGGAAGCCACAATCGATTGTTTGCCAATCGTTCCAAAAATCAATCCCAGATTTTACGCTTAACAATCGATTGTCCAAGATCAACAATCGATTATTGGCAACGTTCAAAAAATCATTTCCAGATTTTACGTAAAACAATCGATTATACCAAATCAATAATCGATTATTCAGCAACGTTCAAAAAATCCTTTCCAGATTTTAATTTCAACAATCGATTGTACAAAATCAACAATCGATTATTCAGCAACGTTCAAAAAATCTTTTCCAAATTTTAATTTCAACAATCGATTGTACAAAATCAACAATCGATTACCTGACGGTATTTGAAAACATTACGACAACGGTCAGCTTCACAATCGATTGTGCAATGTTAACAATCGATTATTTATCAGACTTTGAAAATCATTTTAGACACTGCCTCGTGACAATCGATTGTTATATACTCACAATCGATTATTTAATAACTTTGAAAAAGTCTGGAAGACACTGCCTCAACACAATCGATTGTCATATGTTCACAATCGATTATTTTGTGACTTTGAAAAATCTGATGGACACTGTCTCTTCACAATCAATTGTCATTAGCTTCACAATCGATTATTCTGAGTTTTGAAAAACTTTGATGTACACTGCCTCATCACAGTCAATTGTCATAAGGTTCACAATCGATTGTCATGCAGGTTTGAAAAACCTGATGCTCACTGCCTTAACACAATCGATTGTCATTAGTTCACAATCGATTGTCATGCAGTCTTGGCTTAACATAATCGATTATCATAAGTACATAATCGATTATCTTAGTCCAGATTTTAGAGGCATGTTTAAAAATCATTTTGACTAATGAAAATATGCATGATTTAAAATCATTTAGCATTAAATTAAATATGCATGATTTTGTAAAAATAGTTTTACGAGAGAAGCCATGTCATGAGTCAAGTTGTCGGATCAAGATCACAATTAAGAACGACTCATTTAAACTATAAAACTTTGTCTTGTGCTTGAATCTCGTTGTCCACCAATTGTGCGCTTGTACTTGAACTTCGTCATATATTAATTTGCGCTTGTTTGTCATTCATCAAAACCTACACATAAGAACACACGTTTTAGTATAAAGCCTTGAGAACGTGTTTCCAACAATTTCCCCCTTTTTGATAATGGTAAACTTTAAGCGGGATATGCAACTTAAACAATTTACAATGACGATTCAAGACAAATAAAGATATGCAATAAGTATGCGATTAGTTCCCCCTCAATATATGAATTCCCCCTCAATTTAAGCTTATAAATATTGAGAGTGCATACCCGTTATCTTCCCCCTTTTGCCATTAGCAAAAATAATTTAAGAAGATGCCAAAGATGTAAATAAAACTTGTTTATTTATTGGAAAGAAAACGTGATTACTTAGAGAGAGCACAATAACTCAAGTAATAGCAGTACAATCGATTATTGATACGAGATAATCGATTATTAGACGATAGAAACCGATTTTTCTGAAGAAGACTTGATTATTGCGCGTCATGCTTTATAATTCCTCCTACCTTTAGGGCGATACCTGCCAAAATTTGTTAGACGTCTCTGACGCTCAAGTTAGAAATCATGTAAGATAAAAAGATGCAATGCATGACTTAGATCAACGTGGAGTCAAGAATCCCGAGTTCACTACGAATTCGGAAGAAGGACTCTTTCTCTAAGGGCTTAGTAAAGATGTCGGCCAATTGGTCTTTGGTTTCAACAAATTCGATTTCGACATCGCCCTTGAGAACGTGATCTCTTATAAAATGATGTCTGATTTCAATGTGTTTTGTTCGCGAATGAAGAACGGGGTTCTTCGTCAAGCATATGGCACTAGTATTATCACATCTAAGAGGGATATGATCAAGACTTAGGCCATAGTCCAAGAGTTGTTGTTTCATCCAGAGGATTTGAGCGCAACAACTCCCCGCGGCTACATATTCAGCCTCGGTTGTGGACAACGCAACACTTACTTGTTTCTTGCTAAACCAAGAAACGAGAGAGCTACCGAGCAAATGGCAAGTGCCACTAGTGCTCTTGCGGTCCAATTTGCATCCAGCAAAATCGGAGTCAGAATAGCCAACGAGTTGACATGAAGAACCTTTGGGGTACCATAGACCCACATTTGTAGTACCAACAAGGTACTTCAAAATCCGTTTTACCGCAGTAAGGTGAGACTCCTTCGGACACGATTGATAACGGGTGCATAAGCACACGCTAAACATGATGTCCCGACGACTAGCAGTAAGATAGAGAAGAGAGCCAATCATACCTCGATACTTCTTAGTGTCGACTTCCTTACCTTTCTCATCTTTGTCTAAATGATCGGATGTGCTCATGGGAGTCGCCATTGCTTTTGCATTGTCCATTTCAAATCGTTTCAGCAATTCTTTGCAATATTTGGCTTGGAAAATGAACGTACCTTCTTTCATTTGCTTTACTTGTAATCCTAAAAAGAATGTTAACTCACCCATCATAGACATCTCAAATTCCCTTGTCATTAAATCGGAAAATTCCTTGCATAAGACATTGTTAGTAGCACCAAATATGATATCATCCACATATATTTGAACTAATAAAATATCATTGTTTTTATGCTTAACAAAAAGGGTGGTGTCAACTTTCCCCCTAATGAAATAATTTTCCAATAGAAATTTACTCAATCTTTCATACCAAGCTCGGGGAGCTTGTTTTAAACCATAGAGAGCCTTTTTGAGTTTGAAAACATGATCGGGAGATTTAAAATCTTCAAAACCGGGGGGTTGTTCAACAAAAACTTCTTCTTGTATAACACCATTTAGAAAAGCACTCTTCACATCTATTTGATATAAATTGAAATTCATAGAAGAGGCAAAAGCGAGCAATAGACGAATAGCTTCTAATCTAGCTACGGGAGCATATGTTTCTTCATAGTCAATACCCTCTTCTTGATTATGGCCTTTTGCTACAAGCCTAGCTTTGTTTCTAGTGATTACACCATTTTCATCTAGTTTGTTTCGAAAAACCCATTTTGTACCAATTATGGTATGATTTTCGGGTCTTGGCACCAAATCCCAAACGTCATTCTGTTTGAATTGGTTAAGCTCCTCTTGCATTGCCAAGGTCCAAAATTCATCCCCAATTGCTTCGGAGATGGTTGTTGGTTCAATTTGAGACACAAAATCAGTATGTCCTAAGGTGTTCTTAAGGGAGTTTCGGGTACTTACCTTTTCTCCGACGTCGCCAATTACCTGTTCGAGAGGGTGATCTTTGATTGTCCTCCATCGTTAGGCGTTTTCGTTTCATTTTCCAATTGTGGCGCTTCCTCCGTTGGTTGTTTCAAAATTTCGTCTTGATTTTCTTTAGGCGTTTCCTCTTGTATTTTGTCTTCCAAGCTATCTAAGATACCTGCAAGATCAAAACCGGAATCCTTTCTCGCCAAGCGAGCATTATTTTTGGCAAATACAACATGAGGGGATTCCTCCACAGTTTCGGTTTTTTTATTAAAAACCCTATATGCTTTGCTATGTGAAGAATAACCAATGAAAATTCCCTCATCGGACTTAGCATCAAATTTTCCCAATTGATCTTTGCCATTGTTATGAATAAAACATTTACAACCGAATACTCTAAAATGGGAGATATTTGGTTTCCTTCCCTTGTAGAGTTCATAAGGGGTCTTCATGAGTATTGGCCTTATGACTACTCTATTTAAGATGTAGCATGCGGTACTCACGGCATCCGCCCAAAAATGTTTGGGAATCTTAGCCTCTTCGAGCATGGTTCTAGCCATCTCTTCGAGACACCTATTTTTCCTTTCCACCACCGCATTTTGTTGTGGTGTACGTGGAGCGAAAAAGGTGTGCTCGATACCGAGCTCGTCACAAAAGTCCGCAAAGAGATTGTGATCAAACTCTCCCCCATGGTCACTTCTAATTGAAGTGACGGTTGTTTCCTTTTCGTTTTTGAACACGCTTAAGAAAGTATTTAAAATTCTGAAAAGCATCACTTTTATTGGCAAGAAATAAAGTCCAAGTAAATCTAGAATAATCATCAACAATCACAAAAGCATAACGATTTCTTCCTAGACTTTCAATGCGAGATGGTCCAAATAAATCCATGTGAAGCAATTGCAATGGTCTAGTAGTTGAAACAATGTTATTCGATTTGAAAGATGCTTTTGTTTGCTTCCCTTTTTGACAAGAATCACAAATAGAGTCATTTTCAAATTTCAAATTGGGAAGGCCAATAACTAAGTTTTTTGAAATCAATTTGTTCAAAAGATGCATGTTTATATGAGCAACTCTACGATGCCATAGCCAAGTATCATCCTCTTTGCTCATAAGGCAATCCACATATTCGGGTGAGGAATTAGCAAGATCAACCATGTAAATATTATCCACTCTAAAACCACGAAGGATAATTTTGAAATCACTACGTCTAAATACTAAGCATTCATCCGAATCAAATAAGGCAAGATTTCCCTTGTCACATAATTGACTTATGCTCAAGAGATTATGCTTTAAACCTTTAACAAGTAATATATGCTTAATAGAAGAATTTTCATCCTTACCGACCGATCCGATGCCGATAATCTTTCCTTTATTGTTGTCACCAAAAATAACACTTCCTCCTTCTTTGTGTTCTATTGAAGGAATTTGGATTCGTCTCCCGTCATGTGCTTGGAGCATCCACTATCAAGGTACCATAGTACACTTGATCCCTTCAAACATACCTACAAAACAAACTAATGCATTTTAGGTACCCATGCCATTTTGGGTCCTTGAGGGTTAGGCATATTATAATGATGCGATTGAGTGATATGTCTATGTCATGTAAAGCATGCAGGAGCAATATGACCAATGCGTCTACAATAATGACAAGTCACGTTGGGGTTATGCATCCTTCTAGGTTCATAGTAACTTGATGGACGAAAAAGAATTACTCTATTTTCTTTATGACTATTGCGCATTTCATGAGAACCATTTCTCCTACTATTAGTTCTAAAATGAGCAGCATTTCTAGAGTAATGGTCATGTCTAGATGTTCTAAAAGGTTCAAAACTCCTTCTAGTGTTTGTCCTAGAATATGCATCATTTCTGGGGTAGTCATTTCTAGGTGGTAAGTCATTTCTAGGTCTTCTAAAATGTTCAACATTTGGTCTAGCATGCATATTTGTTCTAGGATTGCTATTTTTACGATAAGCATTTGTTTTATTAATCCTAGGTTGAGCTTTAGGTGGTTGGGGTTTGGCGTCAACCTTTTCTTTAGGCTCATTCTTAAAGCCTATGCCATGCTTAGTTGATTTCAAATTAACAAGGACCTTATTCAAATTTTTGTGGGAAGAATTAAACTTATCTAAGGTACCTTTAAGTCTATCTACCTCATTTTCGAGATGCATGCAAGAAGAACAATTTTTAATAGAACTTTCGGGCTTGTCGGCGCTTCTTTTTCCGAAAAACTTGTTTTCCTCTTTCAGCTTCTCATTTTCTAAAACCAGTTTTTCTAAATCCTTTTCTTTCAAAGAAAGCTGTTTTTGAAAATCTTTTTCTTTTAGAGAAGCATTTTCTTTTTTGCTCTTGACAGTTTTTGAAGCCTTAATAAATTCAGTATATAGCTCATCAAAAGCAGTTCGCATTTCTTCAAGAGTAAAGAAGTTTTTAGAAGAGATTTGACATACCTCATCTTGCTTGTCTTCTTGCGCCATAAGACAAAGGTTTGCGGTTTCATCTTCTTCTTCTTCGCTCGACTCATCTCCGGAGTCTCCTCCCCAAGAAATGTATACACGTTGCTTCTTAAAAGGTTTCTTCTCCTTTTTGATGTTTGGGCAATTTGATTTGACGTGCCCGGTTTCCCTTTCGTTCATACTCCTTTCGCATGAACTTTTGAAATCTTTTGATAACGAGTCCAAGCTCGTTGTCTCCGTCCTCATCAACTTGAGGTTGGCTCGTGCTTGCCTTAAGCGCTATTCTTTGCCTCCTTTGATCATCAACAAGAGGGTTAAGTATAGTAGACTCATAAGTCTTAAGGTTACCTCTTAATGCGTCGATGGTGACATTTGAGACGCCAATGGATTCTTGGATTGCATCGGCCTTTGATCGCCATGCCGGAGTGAGACTTCTAAGAATTTTTCGAACAAGTTCTCTATCCGTGAATGTCTTCTTGAGAGCATGTAGATCATTTACGATTATTGAAAATCGTTCAAACATTTCATCCACCTTTTCACCTTCCTTCATGTGAAATAATTCATAAGCATGGGTTAGGAAATCAATTTTAGCTTCCCTTACCTGGTCCGTACCTTCGTACGTAATTTCCAGCTTGTCCCACATTTCCTTTGCCGTTGTGCAACACGATATTTTCCTGTAATCGTCAGCATTTACAAAACAATATAATAAATTAATTGCTTTAGCATTATTTTGAACCTTTCGGATATCATCCGCGTCATATTCTTCTTCGGATTTGAGAACCCATTCGTTTTCAACCTTTTTGGTTTGAATTTGATTTCCCTTCGTTATCACCTTCCAGAGATGAAAGTTGTTTGCTTGAACGAAGATTTTCATCCTCTCCTTCCAGTACGTGTAGTTTGTACCGTTGAATAGAGGTGGTCGTGTGGAGCATTGTCCTTCATCAATTCCTGCAAAAGAGTCACGAGTAGAAGCCATGAATGGTTCTCTCAAACTGTTAAGTCTTCAGAGAGTTGGGCTCTGATACCAATTGTTAGATAATACGCTTAACGCTAGAGGGGGGGGGGGGTGAATAGCGTTATAATTAAAATTAGCGTAAACTTTGCGGAATTAAAAAATTGCAAGAAGTAAATAAGTGCGATAAATAATAAAGTACGCACCGATGTATTCTGGTTCACCACAACACGTGGCTAGTCCAGTCCCCGAGAGACTCTCTCAAGATTTTCCACTAACTTGTCAAGCTTACGGGTGCTCAACAAACCTTTACAGCTTAAGGACACAAGCCTTAACACCTTTGCTCGAAGATACAACACTCCAAGACTTCACTGTTAAGCTTACGGGTGCCTAACCAACCTTTACAACTTAAGGACACAAGCCTTTACACCTTTGCTCGGAGATACAACACTCCAAGACTTCACTGTTAAGCTTACGGGTGCCTAACCAACCTTTACAACTTAAGGACACAAGCTTTAACACCTTTGCTCGGAGATACAACACTCCAAGACTTCAACCAAGGAAACACAAGTTCCTTACAACAAGAGAATCACAATTCTCTTACAAGTGTACAAAACACTAAACACTCAAACAAAGCACTCCTTAATGAGTAGATATGAGTAAAAGAAGTAAGCTCAAGATCACAACAACTTTGAACAATAATATGGCTCTCAAAATTTATATAATGAATATAAAATGATAAGCAATAGAGAATGCAAGCTTATAGCAATTGTATGATCAGTTGTTGTATGTTGTTGTGTTTAAAACACTGAAATGAAGTTGTATTTATAGTTGAAAAACTTGGCATTACCGTTGCCTAATTGCCAATTAAGAGTTGCTGATTTTACTGTGACAATCGATTGTCAGGAAGCCACAATCGATTGTTTGCCAATCGTTCCAAAAATCAATCCCAGATTTTACGCTTAACAATCGATTGTCCAAGATCAACAATCGATTATTGGCAACGTTCAAAAAATCATTTCCAGATTTTACGTAAAACAATCGATTATACCAAATCAATAATCGATTATTCAGCAACGTTCAAAAAATCCTTTCCAGAATTTAATTTCTACAATCGATTGTACAAAATCAACAATCAATTATTCAGCAACGTTCAAAAAATCTTTTTCAGATTTTAATATCAACAATCGATTGTACAAAATCAACAATCGATTACCTGACGGTATTTGAAAACTTTACGACAACGGTCAGCTTCACAATCGATTGTACAATGTTAACGATCGATTATTTATCAGACTTTGAAAATCATTTTAGACACTGCCTCGTGACAATCAATTGTTATATACTCACAATCGATTATTTAATAACTTTGAAAAAGTCTGGAAGACACTGCCTCAACACAATCGATTGTCATATGTTCACAATCGATTATTTTGTGACTTTGAAAAATCTGATGGACACTGTCTCTTCACAATCGATTGTCATTAGCTTCACAATCGGTTATTCTAAGTTTTGAAAAACTTTGATGTACACTGCCTCATCACAATCGATTGTTATAAGGTTCACAATCGATTGTCATGCAGGTTTGAAAAACCTGATGCTCACTGCCTTAACACAATCGATTGTCATTAGTTCACAATCGATTGTCATGCAGTCTTGGCTTAACATAATCGATTATCATAAGTACATAATCGATTATCTTAGTCCAGATTTTAGAGGCATGTTTAAAAATCATTTTGACTAATCAAAATTTGCATGATTTAAAATCATTTAGCATTAAATTAAATATGCATGATTTTGTAAAAATAGTTTTACGAGAGAAGCCATGTCATGAGTCAAGTTGTCGGATCAAGATCACAATTAAGAACGACTCATTTAAACTATAAACTTTGTCTTGTGCTTGAATCTCGTTGTCCACCAATTGTGCTCTTGTACTTGAACTTCGTCATATATCAATTTGCGCTTGTTTGTCATTCATCAAAACCTACACATAAGAACACACGTTTTAGTATAAAGCCTTGAGAACGTGTTTCCAACACTATGCAAAATGATAAAATGTGGTGGATGATGCGATCGCATACCTGATTTAGGGTCCGCAGATCTGCTGCATAGTTTAACAGAACTCAAGGAAAATGAACTCTTTGGAATGTTCATTATGCGATGACTATGCGGTCCGCATAATGGTTATGCAATCGCATTTTGCATCGCATATTGAACAACTTGTGATGCATGCATTTCTGCGGTAACTGTGCGGTCCGCATGTTGGTTATGCGACCGCAGAGTGGTCCGCATTATGAACTTTTCTTTTTAATTCTTCTGTTTCTTCTCCCACGGTATTCACATTGTCATTTCCACCCTTGTCCAGAATATGTCTCCCAAAAAGAAACGATCCGCATCTAAGCCACTACAGGCAAAGCGACAACGGGTAGATCATGTACAACAACACCCCTCCCGGTCTGAAGAGGAGGGGCTTTCACCCAACATTGATATATAGGCTGAGGCTAGATGTAAGCGAAGTGCTGAATATCACTAACACTGGGGAGTAGAAGGGTCAAGGGAGAGGTACAGAGAAGGGTTTCTCAAGAGATCACTCCTACCCGAGAAGCAGTTGAGCCTAAACGGGGTAAAAGAGAAGTATCCTCACATCCTAGCTAACATCAAGCGTAGGAAATGGTTGGCTTTCACCGAACTTCATGCTGAATACAACGAATTGATAGTGCGCAAATTCTTTGAATTTTACGGGGCGTCTAGAACCAAGCACCATAAGCGCAATCGGATATTTCAGGAGCAAGTGGTAGTTCGGGGGTTCAGAGTCTTCTACGGTGCCGACACCATAAACAGATTATATGATCCGGACTGGAAAGATGAAACAGAGGAATATGATACAAAATTTGAAAATAGGGAAGGTCCAAACTAAAAATTAAAAGACTCTTTTTCTTTTTCTTTTTCAACAATGGGGCAAACAACCTATTTTCTTTTCCGTGGGCAAGCAAACTATTTTAGAAACAAGAAATCCAAACTCAAGACTTTATTTTTTTCAATTTTTATGGCTACACTATTCCCTTTACGTTTTTGGAAACCAAACAAACTAAAATAAAAGACTCTTTTCCACATGTTTTTTGGGTAAAACAAAAAATTTAAATAGTAAAATATTTTTTCTATTTTCTCAAAATTTCTGCAGAGTTCCGACAGTACTTGGACATTGGTTTTTCTAAAACATTCAACTAACTCTCCAATTGCTATTTTTCTCTTTTTCTCTTTTTCTCAATTTTCTCTCTAACATTCCCGAGATTCAGAAGCCGATCAACATGCAGGTTCGAAACAAATAAATGCAAAGAACACAAGTAGGATGCATTAGGATGGCCTTTTACATTTCAGGTTGCTAATCATATATGGACCGAACCCCTGTGTTGAGTCCCATGGGTCAAAAATGAACATGATGCAGATAAGCGTTCCTGCTAGGGATCCTGAATAAATTTGAGTTATTCTAGGTTCAGAACCTGGGTGTTTGTTCTAGACCTGGCTTACCCGAGCGGACAACTCGAGCTGAGGGGGAGGCAGCGTAATGGGAATACAGAAGATTCACCGGCTTTGCAACTTATTCAAACCTCATTCTAAATTGGGAATTAGACACTATACAGAAAAGAAGTCACACGAATTGCACCCTTCTTCATGATTTAGAACACTCAGAGAGGTTTCGACACAATTTATATACAGTTCACAAAATATCAGAGCGGTAAAAGCATTCAATTTGCACATTAGGCACAAATCATGTAACAAAATCAGATAAAGCCAAACACAACAATTATTCTATGCTCAAATTCTGGACCCTGAACAAAACGTTCTGGGTTCTTTTTCACAGCAGAGTCGCCAGAGCTGTCACACCTCCTTTTTCACAACATCCCTCAAGGGTGTAAAAGAGTTTTTTCAACTGAAGAAAAATCAGAATGAAATTTATTATTAATTATTCAGAGTCGCCACTTGGGAGATTAATGGTGTCCCATGTCACCGGTTGAATTCCAAACCGATGAAAATTATGACTCGGTTTATAGTCTGTGAACCAAAAATCCGAGAGAGGAATTCTGTTAACCTCGGAGAAGGTGTTAGGCATTACCCGGTTTCGTGGTTCTAGCACGGTCGTTCAACTGTTGCATTTAGCTCATTATCTGATTTTATTACATGAAGAACCTATGTGTTAATTTTTACTTTTAACCGCATTTGTTCAATATGTATTTGTTTTAAAATAAAGTTGAACATCGTTTAAAGCGTGCCTTCGGACCGCGTCACATGAAATGCACCCGCAATCCTAAGCACACTCTATTCAATATTTTGGGATTTGGATTTGGGTCACATGAAATGCACACCTTAGTTTAGGAATGTAATTTTATTAATATCGCATCTAAAGAGTCTAACGCATTATTATCTTTTTGGAAGGACCGTGATATTCGCTAAATGGTCCATCCCTAATTTCTAAGTATTTTAGCATAATATTTATTGAGAGCCCCGCCATTTATTATTTTATTGGGCGGGACTCGTCTCATTTTATTTTTTTAAAAGGTAAGTCTAAAAGCAACTACGATTTTTTTATTTTTATTTTGTATCTAAAAGATAAAAAATCCTGATAAATCATTATTTATTTTCGGGCTTCGAGTTCATGTCCGGATCCAAATAAAAGGGAGTCTTTTTATTTTGAACCCGCTACATAACTCAAAACCCAAACTTATATTATATAAAACCGAGCATTGAAGTTGCCCAATGTAATCACCAATTTAGTGAGCCAAATGGCTTTGCCAATGGAATGGGCCTTAAGGCCAGCCCACAAAGCCATAACAGGCTGCCAGGGGATCAAGGGATCGATTCCCTTAAAGCTACCAAGTCAACGGTTTAGTTGGTTGCTAAAACCCTTTTTTAATTCGTTCAAAATTGTCAATAACCACTGATACACAAAAACTTCAAACTTAAAAAAATCGTGACTAACATGAACTGGGCAGATTAACAATAGCAAATAGGATTTATCAATTCCACACTCCTACTGACTTGGAATCTGACTAACATAAACCTAGATGAGCATGGCTCAATGAACAATTCATTAGATATCTATTAACTATCCATAACACTGTAACAAGTCAACACTCCCAATTCCGACAGTCTTAATTATACAGATCATGTAAGACTGAATGAAATTACTACAGAACAATTTACATATGTCTAAGTGTTAATGAGTAACGATCCAAATGAATGCATTATCAGGCAGCCCAATCGTGAATGGATTTTATTTCAACTTCAACATGGAGTTACATCAGTTTAATGTGTACCTGGATATGAAATGAACAAAGGAGATGAGGTCAGTGATCAGCACCAAACAGCAATACAATCCAGAAATATCTCAACAATCCAGGAGTGAATTAGAAGACCAGATAACACTACAGATCTAACCCACACAACCTCAAAGCAACCCAGAAATGGACTGGCAGGCGATAGAATTCAAAAACAGACCACAAAGTAACTCAGAATTAAGTGGATCAAGTAAGTATGGAATGGTAAAGGAAGAATGTGATCAATATGAGAAGGGGATGAGATTGTACCTATTCAAGATATGCTATGATTCCCAAACATTATGCAAACACGACGCCAAGAAAAGGAATTAAGGGTTTCTACCCGGGATATTTTTGATAAATAAGGAGCTAGCGCGAGAGGTAAGTTAAGACAAATGAAGTAAGGGTTTGTACCCGGGATATTTTTGATAAATAAGGAGCTAGCGCAAGAGGTAAGTTAAGACAAAGGAAATAACCCAAGAAAAGATTGCATGAAAAATGGATAATAGAATGGGCCAACGAGTAGTTAGTAGTTGATTCAGGAAGAGCCTAGTCATGACTAAACAAGGGGTTACAGACAAATCAGCAGATCATGCAAGATAAATATAGTTAAACCCAATATAGTGAATTCAACCTCGCAGCACTGTCATTGTAGTACTTGAAATAAGTTCATATTGGAGTTGTGGGTAGTAAAAGATACCGTATGAGTGTTACAGGGATAAAAGAAAGTGTCATTGGGAAGGCAGTCAAAATATCAGTTCCGAAGCAACCATACAACTGCAAGGGCATGGAAGTAAGCAACTACAGATGAATATAGGAAAGTAAGGACATCAAAAAGGTCTATAATAAGCCTACAACTTTTCGAGAGTCAAGGGTTATCCCTAAGTACTAGAACAAAATACTAGCTGAGGAAATAAGGAAGAAGGATTCAATCTAAGCACAACGACCTAAAGGGAAAATGATCGTGTAACAAAAGTCTCGGAATAATATTGTTAGCACTCCAAAAGAAAGTGACACCTATCGTGGCTAATGAACGGGAAGTAAAAATTAAAAGTAATATTCAAGATCATATGAGTTGTATGAAAACTTTGACAAGTGTGGGCACTAAGATAAGCTATGTATGATGCAACAAGGGGCAGAAAGAGTAGGAAAAGTAATTTCACACATTTAAAGAAAGATGAGATAGAACGAAAGAATTATTAGATGAATGATCCAGAGTTTGTACGTTATGGATACACTCAAGATTTTGGAGCATTATGTCTGTTGACGATCATACGGCCATAGAAGACTCCGGTATAAGTTTAAATAAATAATTGAGTCCAGGTCATAAATAAAGGATTAAATTATTAGAAGATTGTATCATGAACATTCCATAGCATCCATGAAAGGGCTAAAGTAATACCATGAGGTGCATATCGAAAGACGGGTCAAGCCTACATAAAGGCTGATTAGAAGAAAGAGGAAATTAAAGCGTTACATCAACGAAGTAAATTAGGAGTCTGATTGTTGGACCCAGAAAATTATAAAATTAGTGATTGAGAATATTGCAGAACTAATCTTAATATCAAAGGTACAAGAGAGATAGTACAATAACTATATTTTTCAACGGCTCTACGACAAAGCCAGTTAGAAGAAGTACCAGCATTATAAGAAGTAGGTATGAAGCTCCCACCAAATTGTATATGCACCAGAGGTACAAGTATTGTAATAGAGCTTCAAGTTCTGAACGTGTATTATACCTATGTGGAAGGGAGGTCATGAAAGAGATAAAAGATACGATGCAAGATTTTGAGGTAATAAAGGTAAAGGTGAAAAAAGTACGAGATAGTGAAATGCAGAAGGTTGGGAAAAGTCCATATTGCGGGTAAAAGGCTAGAATCGTGAGGATTCGGTATCCATGAATGATAGTAGCGTCGTTAGTGGCATACCTTCCAACTTACAGCTTCCAAGTACTGAAAATTCTAATTAGAGAGTAAAGGAAGAGTTAGAGATAATGCGATGTCTCACTTAATGTTCCAGAAAAGCATAAGGGAATCGATCGCGAGCAAAATTATGATAGAAAAACAAGGTTTTAGAAACACAAGAGTAAGGATAAGAAGAAAGCAAGTGAAAAGGTGACAAAAACGGATAACTCCTCGAGAATAAGCTCGTGAAAACAAGGGAGCCGATGGTTCCTCTAAGTTATAAAAAGCTTAATATAGCCTAAATGAACTCAAAGGAGTCTATGACCACTAGCATTTAGAAGAAATAAAATGTTGACATGGTAATAAAATAATGATGTACTTATGACAGATAAAGGGTACGTTTGGGCCTTTGATTAAATAGTGATCTGGAAAAAAAAAGAGGAGGAGAAAATATTTTGCGAACGGCACGAGATTAGAATACGCATGTAAGGTGAGTTAGATTAGAATGCTATAAAGTACGGTAATGAAAGTATAATATCACCCCTAGGTGGATCAATCTAATTACTCCAGATGTCCCAAGTGAGATGCGAGCCCTAAAGGCTATGTTACATAAGAGATCAAGTAATCAGTAGTAGAAGACGAATCAACATTAAGGTGGAACAACAATAGATAAATTTCATCAATATTAGATGAGGTTAGACCATCAGTCTTAAGGATAAGTAGCAGGAGTAACCTAGAGTTGGTTGCAGACCTCAGTAACGAGAAACCAAAATAAGAATTATGGTATAGTATAACCTACGTAGATGCAACAAAATAATATGAATGGATAACGAGGTCTATATAATAAGATATAGAACTATTCCCAAGTTCTACCAAGTATCGAGCGAAGAACTTCATTACATCTATAGATTCCTAAAGAGGCAACCTGTTAAGTCTTGTATATGTTTATAAATTAGGGACTAGAGTAGAAAAATCACACTTAGAAGGTCACTATAATAGGGGGTGCATGGTAGAAAGTAGCAACAGTTACGTGATTGGAAGGTTTCCGACCACAAGTTGTGGCGTAAGAAAAAGGCTCAAAGGGTAGAATACTCGAGCCTTTTGATTGATTCAAAGAATAGTTTCTTAGATGGAAAGGAGAATATTAAGGCATTCGTAAGATCTATGGGTTATGAGAATGATAGGTGCATCAGTCAACATTCGAGGACGAATGTTCCAAAAGCGGGAATGATGTTACGCCCCGTAGTATTATGTTGATATTACGCCCTGCAGTAATATACATAAAATTGTTGTAAGATAATTGACCTCAGTTCAAGGTCAAGATTATTTGGAGATTATAAGCATTATGCTATTTCAAACAAGTGAGGAGTAAATCTGTGAAGGTAAAATGATAAGAAAATCGAAGAAAATGAATTTTCGTCAAAATTTGATATTTTTGTATAAAATATGGTCCGAGCTAAAATACCTGATATTTATGAGCTAGTGTCATATAATTTACCATATGACCATAATGGTATTATGTACATAGTGTATTAAGATGAGTAGTATTTTCAATAATTTAAGATAATTTTTAATTATGCGGATAATTAATATTAGGTTATGGGATATTGCCCAATTAATTAAAAAATTTATTGGATAAGGATGGGTAAAACCCATGTGGCGGCAAGTAGGGGGGATTCTAATGACTCTTGCTTTAGGTTCAAAACTAGCAAGACACATGGACTATGCATTATCCCTCAAATCGTGGAAAGAATTAGTCGTCTTTATAATTGTTTCCAATTGATATCCAAATAAAAAAAAGTTCCTAATCAATTTAAGCCAACAACATTCTCTTTCATCAACGACTTAGCAATCATTTATATCCAAAGTGAACAACTACCACTGGAATAAACATTTCATACGGGAAAGCTACTCAGCATGTAAGCATGCAAACTTACAAATCATGAGACATGCATAATGCAGATTCAACAACCGAATAAAATGAAAGAATTGAACATTGATATCAAAATCCATTATGAAGGAGATTTTGTAGTTCATACGGGACTTCATGTTAAAATAGCAACGGCAATTTTTAAAATTGTGAAGAAACTCTTACAAATTTTATCCTACTTTGATTCGCCATTACGTGTTGCCGCAATCAACGTGTGTTAAGAAATTGTCAAGAAAGTTAGTTCAGGTATGTTAAGGCTAAGCTCTTCCCTCATTTTGTATGATCTCATCATTACACAAGTTTGGTAACAAGCCGTAGAGAAAAATTCATATCCCAAAATTTACGTATATTTTACTGTCTCGCAAATTTACGTATAAGTGTTTCTCGAGTTCAGCTTAATGGATAAGCTCCATGCCTTTCGGAGTTCCTGGGTCTAGAGCCTTATATATATCTTGTATATATAAGTATATATGTCATAAGTAGGTCGGGTAGCCGTTCCGATCACAGTATATCTATCAGTAGAGGCTTGTAGACATACCTTGTCAAGTAGTACAGTATGTTGAGCTTTCAGGCTTGTATGTATATTTGGTTGGTTTGTCAACTGTAATAAATATGACATCATTGTCGTCCAAGTTTTGTATTGATATTTAGTCAGCATTCGATGTCGTGTTGCAATGTGGACTATGAAAAAAAGTATGACATCATATATTTAGAGTCCCTTAGTTGCAAGTTGGTACGTAAGGATAGGTGAGTCCATGGTGCCGATCTCGCCCCCCATGATCGGGGCGTGACGACCTATTGGATGGTTTGAGCCGGAGGAGTCTCGGTTGTTGGGTACATAATTGGTACGTGATGTCTTGGATAGGTTAAGATCATTCAGGAAAGACTTCGTGCAGCTCAGTCCAGGCACAAGAGTTATGTCGATTGTAAGGTCTGTGATGTTTCATTCATGGTCGGAGAGAGAGTGTTGTTCCGTGTGTCACCCATGTATTGTGTAATAAGTATTGGAAAGAATGGCAAGTTGAGCCCTAGATACATCGGGCCTTTTGCGATTCTTTATCGAGTAGGAGAGGTGCATTACAAACTTTCTTTGCCACCTGGTTTATCATCAGTCCATCCAGTATGTCCTGTGTCCATGCTTCAGAAGTATACGGCGATCCATCTCACGTGTTGGACTTCAGCTCCAGTTGGACAATGATTTGACCTATAAGGAGAAGCCGGTAGCTTTCTAGAATGGCAAGTTCGTCAGTTGAGATCAAAAATTTATCCTTAAGTTCGCATATAGTGGAGAGGTCATCCTGTTGAGGTTGCTACCTAAGAGTTGGAGTCCGACATGCGGAGTAGATATTCCCACCCTTTTCCCAGCTCAGGTACCTTTCAATGTCCGTTCGAGGATGAACAGTTATTTTATAGGTATTGAATGGGATGACCCGATAGGTCATCTTATCATTTAAAACTAAGTCCTGTGTTCTGAAGCCATTAAAATCTCATTTTATCCTTCCTCGATTTTGTGTGCGCAATTTCGGCGTATTTACGGAAAGCTTTTGGGTTAAAAGTTGATAAAAATATGGATTTTTTATTAAAAACATTGTTTGACTTGACTTCGGTTAACATTTTGTGTAAACGAATCCGAATTCATGTTTAGACCGTCCCAATGGGTCCGTATCGAAATATGAGACCTGGACATATGCCTGAAATCGTATTCGGATGTCCCTAACTCGAGTTATGATTTTTGCTAAAAATTAAAATATGAAAAATTATTACCTATTAAGAAAAGTATTTATGTTTGATCTTATTGGTATCAGTTAGTATTTTTCTTCCGGAGTCTGATACAGGATCAATATAATATTTAAGGCTTGTCCATGAAATTTATGAAAAATGAAATTGGTTTGACGTGATCCAGATACCCGGTTGTGAAAATAGAAATTTTAAAGTGTTCTTGAGGATTTCAATTGATGTGGTTCTAAATTCGTAGTCCTAGGTATTATTTTGGTGATTTGATCGGGCGAGCAAGTTCGTATGATTTTTAAGACTTGCATGCATGTTTGATTTGGAGACCCGAGAGCTCGGGGTTTCGGATAGGCTACAAAGTGAATTGAACTTAGGAATTCTTGCTGGTGTGCTACAAGTCTGCAGACCTTACAGTTGCGAGGTCTGGCTCTCAAATACATGCCTCGCAATTGCGAAGAACACATCACATTTGCGAGCAGTTCGGCTGGGGGTGGACTTCACATTTTCGAAGTATTGGTCACATCTGCGTTCATCTCAAGCCGCATTTGCGAATAAATTTTACATTTGCAAAGACAACAGAGCTAAGGAACACGTTGCATTTGCGAAGTCTTTCTCACAATTGCTATTGCGACATCTGCAACTGTATAAAACCTAACTTAGACGGGATTTTTTCTCATTTCTCAAAATTTTCAAAACAAGAAACCTTCTAGGAGATTTTTTAAAGACCATTGCTTCCCCGAATCGTAGGTAAGTGATTCTTAACTAGTTTCTTTCAATCTTTCACTTTATTTTACATGATTTCAACCTAGAATATAATAGTTTTCATGGTGAAATTGGGGATTTCTGATAGACACTAGCGATTTGATAAATTGGGGATTTAGCCCTCAAATTGATGTCAGATTCCAAAACCAAGTACATATCCGGTATCTCGGGTGAATGTGTAATCGCGTTTTGGTCCGAATTTCGGGTTTGGACCAAGAAATCCCGGTGTTGATTTTTCTTGTGTTTTTTTAGTGACGGCCTAGATTAAATTCTTGTCGATCATGGGTGAACCCTAGGGTTTATTTTGAAACGTTTGGTTGGTAACTTTCTAGATATTGTTGGTTTGGAGGCGTGTTTGAAAGGCAAAGCTGTGTTTGAGCTTTGAGTGACCATTGGAGAGAGGTAAGTATTGTGTCTAACATGTACTTGAGGGAATTAGGAACCCTTGGAATTTGTGTTAACTGAATTTCGTGTGAGCGGCGAATATGCAAGGTGGCGAGTGCTTATACGCTGCCGAGTTATCTATTTTTCCTGATTTATCTCTTAACCTTAATTGTTCTCCCTCATATCTTAATTGTTACATACTTTAAGCGATTTTTATGCTTAATTGCTATGTGTTAATCAATATTTTCTTTATTTAACCATGTTAGCTCTTTTCATAGTTTCCCTTATTCTCTGCTATTTTATTAATTTGACTTGTTTGTACCCTTTTAACTATAAATTGCTGGTTTGGTCTCGATGTTTAGTATTATTTGTGTAGATTTTATGTGGAACAGGGCCTTGTGATTTAGCCTATTGACTTGACTATGTACATTGACTGTTTGGTACTGATCTGGTAGATCGGGCTGCATGCCGTAGCAAGTGTAATAAGGGAAGATTGATATGGTGGAATAAGGGTGAATATGTATATACGGTGGGATCGGGTTGTACGCTACAACATGTGAAATAAGGGTGGATTGATATGGTGAAATAAAAGTGAATTGCGATATTGATATTAACATATGGTGGGATCGGGTTGCGCATATATATATATATATATATATATATATATATATATATATATATATATATATATATATATATATATATATATATTATTTACTGTTAATTATATTATTATGGTGGAATAAGGGAGGATTATGTATTGTCTTGTTGGATCTGGTTGCGCGCCGCAATAACTTATATGTTTCTATTTCTTGAGCACTGTTGTTTGTCTTGTATTTATTTTACTGAGCTGGTAGAGATTGGTAATTTTGGACGACACTGGTTTATTTTCGAAGCTATGGTTATCAGTTTCTGTTGGCAATTAAATTTTATATTGTATTTCAATTATTCTATCATTAATATAGACTGCGTACGGGTGTTAGTGTGAGTGACCCTCCTTAGCCTCGTCGTTACTTCATCGAGGTTAGTTTAGACACTTACCATTACATGGGGTTGATTGTATTGATACTACACTCTGCAGACTGTGCATATTTTGGAGACGGTCCCAGCGGCGGTTATTAGCGAGCTCGGATCAGTCATTCGCGGGGACATGAGGTACAAGTGTTCAGTGTCGCAGCTCCTGGAGGTCCCATCCTTTGTCTATTTAGTTGTGTACATTCATTCGAACAACTTGTTATTTATTTCAGACCTTTATGTGTATTATTCTAGTAGTTCATGCACTCGTGACACCAAGTTCAGGGAATTGTAATAGATATTTGGCTAGTTCAACTTCCGCATTATTACTTTAAATTTATCCAGTTATCTCAGTTCTTCTTAATATCTAGTTGAAACTGTTAAAAGGAGTAGATTGTTCAAACATTGACTTATCTAGCACCATCACAGTCCCGATGGTGGAAAATCTGGATCGTTACACTTTTATTTCAAATTTAAGATCATTTGGAGCAGATTTGGGGTGGTTTGATAGAAATTAAAGTTCCAAATTAGAATAACACTTTGTTAAAATAAGCATATAATATTATGCCAATCAGCTAGACTTCAATGAACAACTTAACAGATAGGTAGTATAAATATAGCAAGAGATCTATCAGTTCGGTAGAAAAAATCCCTAAAGAGCATAATCATACCAGTCTGATAGACTTTGATTAATAATTTAAAAGACATATAGAGTAATTACATCATAAAATCTACCATCAAAGTAGGAAAATATTGAAGAGCAATAGTTGTGTGTGGATCGGTGACATTTTTTAAATACCATTAATTTAAGGGACATTCGACTAAGACCAGCCCTGCATGCTCACTGGAACATTCCAATCACCTCTAATTATGGAATTAAAAGCAGAAACGTATTAGAAATATCACAGACATGGTGAAACGTTAAAATGTGCAATACATACATATTTAATGAATGGACCTATAACAAAAAAACAAGTGGAAACCATTTTCTCTCTAAGCTCTCGGCGCACGTTATGCTAACAGACACCATCTAAGAATCAGCCATGGTGAGAAAGCGAGGTCGACCTAAACAATAACCACTTGTGACGGTCGGCGAAGCTATAACTGCAACAGTAATCACAGACACCCTAGCTCAAAGTTCTATGCATCAAATAACAACACCAATTGGACACCAATTCCAACCTAATTCTCTGAAATTAGGATCTCCTACCAACACTAAAGGACCGGTGAAAAAGGATAGATCTCAGTGTTGTGCAGATGCATGTGTCTTCATCTTCATGTGAAGGCACCCCCAGCAACAATTATGGAGGCTACGAAGGAACAAGCAGCAACGACTAAGTTGAAGCCAATAGAACAATAATAGTTGAGCAAAAGGATAAGCTAAAGCCATAAGCAACAGCACCGGAGAAAGAGAGAACATGGGCAAATCTCTTCGATGGAAATAGATCATCCAAAAATGGTACGGTATTGTCTTACATCCCACCTAAAATTGTAGATGGCAATATTATGGTTAAAATAGATAAGGAAGAAATTTAGGAACATAATAAGAAATAGGAGTTTTCCCTAATTATCTATTTAATTAGGGATACACAAAGGTATAAATACACGGAGAAGTATATTACTCATACTTGGAGTAGAGTGAGTATACCAGATCTGTACTTGCATGATGAATGATACTGCAAAGCTAAATTTGACACTATAGGCGTTCTGAAAGACATTCTTTATGGAGGACCTTATACCATTAGTGGTAGACCAATGATATTGAAACAATGGACACTTGATCTTGACATTAAGGCAGACTTTTTGATGGAAATTCCTTTGTGGATCACCATCCCAGATCTGCGTATGAGCTACTGGGGCAACAAGGCACTGAGTAAACTAGCAAGTTCCATTGGGAAACCACCATTTGTTGATGAATGTACCACTAAGCAGACTCGTATCTCGTATGCTAGAATTCTGGTGGAAGCCAATGTGACAAAACAGCTATCAGTAGAATTGACAGTACAAGAACCATCCGGGAATATGATTCAACTACAGGTGGAATATGAATGGAAGCCCCAATACTGCATAAATTGCATGAAGATAGGACATGACTGTACTGTGGAGAAGAAAGTGAACAAAGAAAATCAATATAGAGAAAGACAAAAGCAGGGGAATATTACCACAAGGTGGCAAGTTAAAAGGCAAGGACAATAGCAACAAGCATACCTAAACAAGGGAACAACCAACCTTGTGAGGAAGGAGAATGCAGTCACAAACAATGAAAATGCATAGAAGGCATAGTGTCACACTCCGCCCTTTTCTAAGAGGTTATGCCACGCAGGCGATGACTGGGCGACACGCAGGCAATGATTTGGTGCACGAATGACAACCTTTCTCTAGCCAAGTCTAGATCTTTCCACAAATGGAAGATTCTAGACCCATATTAGCCAAGTCTAGATCTTTCCACAAATGGAAGATTCTAGACCCATGGACTCATCTTGTATATTATACTAGATATTTGTAGAGACTTGTGTAGTTTTCTAGGTTTTTGATCTTAGCCATTGATTCAAATAGATCATAGCCGTTGGTTAGAGACCCTAGCAACTATGAATAGGCTAGCATTTGGCATTTTCCATCATAGAAGAGAAGAAGATAGAAGACATAGAGGAAATAGAAGAAAACAATCAAGCAATCCAACACTTGTGTACAAGGCTCTCTTGTTTAATACAAAGCTTTCTCGCAAGCTTCTCTTATCTTTGTTGTGACGTTAGTTCGGGGAAAGGCTGACTTAGCACATCGTAGGGGCGAATTGTGACTAAGTCCGCACGGAAGATAGCTAGGGAGTTATCTGGTCCGTGACAGTTGGTATCAGAGCAACACTACGAAAGGGTTTGTGGGTTAGCTTGGGCACATTCGCGACATGGCTAGCAGTGGCGAGGAGCAAGTTCGCAAGGGTCGCGACGAGAAGCGCACCATTTCACCAGCACCTAAGAGAGGTAAGTCTCATGACGTTCTTGCTGGTTTTGAAGCTCGTTTAATTAATCTTGAGATAGCTATGGCGGACATGAAAGAGAGGTTGGATCGCACGGAGTAAACCTTAGACGAGTACGTCGAGAAGGTTGACACCTCGTTGGATACTTTCCAAGAAAAGATTGATGCTGCTGGGGCAGAGCTAGCCAACGAGAATAGCTTGTTTCAAGCCAAAGTGTATCAAGCCATGGCAGATTTGAGGGAGGACGTTAATGGAGCCAAGATAGACTTGGAGGCGTCTAAGGCTGCCGTAGAGGAAACAAAGGCCGACTGGGCTATGTGCAGAAGTGCTTTCATGGCAAAAGAGGTTGCCTCGACATCATCCGTGCAAGCCCGAGACATTGCCCGTGCCTTAGACTTGCCGAAGCCAAAGGAATACGATGGAGCTCGGGATGCAGTAGTCATAGACAACTACCTTTGGCATATGGAGTGCTGCTTCGAGGCGCTCAACCTCACAGGATTAGCCCAGGTACATACTGCCACCTTACATTTTATCGACATGGCTGCACTTTGGTGGCGTAGGAAACGAGCCGACATTGATAGAGGGCTAGTCGTCATGGACACTTGGGAAGCCCTAAAGAAAGAACTCAAGGAGGAGTTCTACCCGGTGCACGTAAGCCGTGAGGCTAGGGCAAAAATGAGGGACCTCAAGTAGGGCAATTCTATCAAGGAGTATGTCAAGTCATTCTCAAATTTAATGCTGCAAATCGACAACATGAGCGATGAGGATCTCTTATTCAACTTCTTATCCGGACTCAAACCTTGGGCGGTTAAAGTGTTAAGACGATCCAAGGCAGACGACATCTCGACAGCTCTCAAGGTAGCTGCCACATTACAGGACTATACTAGTGCTGACAAAGGGGTTCATGTCAAGCACCAAGGCGATTCATCCAAGTCCAAGACTCAAAGGACTTAGCCGGTTAAATGTGGGGGAGCCAAAGACGGAACCCACAGGCCAACAACCCATGGTGATAAGGGGAAACATGCTAGAGACAACAAGAAGGAGGCCAAACCAAGGGAGGGTTGTTTCCTATGTCAAGGGCCACACTGGGTTAGGGACTGCCCACAGCGTAAAGCCATGAGGCAATGTTGGAGAAACATGAGCATGGCAATGAAGCTACCATGGGGTGTCTTATGCTGCTTAACGCATTGAACGTTAAGCCCACTCCTCACCAGGCGGGTGATAGGAGTCTCATGTACGTGCAGAGGCACATCAACAACAAGGTTGCCCACTTAATGATTGATGCGGGTGCCACTCAAAACTTCATAACTCCAACCGAGGCGGAACGGTTGGGACTCAAGGTGACAAACTCCAAGGGATGGCTCAAGACTGTAAATGCCAATGCCAAACCCGTGGTTGGCGTGGAGAAATGGACCGAGATGAAGCTAGGCAACTGGACAGGTAAGGTGGATTTCTCGGTGGCGCCAATGGACGATTTCTCCATTGTTCTAGGGATAGAGTTCCTTCGGTAGTTCAATGTTGTCCCGTTCCCTAGATTCAACACGTTAATGATCTTGGATGGGGAACCATGCATGGTCCCAACTGTTGCCCCTCCCAAGGCATCCAAATCTCCCCAACTTAGTTCCATTCAGCTGGCCAAGGGACTCAAACGTGGGGAGGAGACATGGTTAGCCGTTCTTCAGCAAGAGGAAGAAGGGGGAGTTGATGGTGATATCCCCGCTTGCATCAAGAACGTGTGGGAAGAGTTCAAGGACGTGATGCCACCCCAGTTGCCCCGTAAGCTGCCACCTAGGCGTGGGGTTGATCCCAAGATCGAGTTGGAGCATAGACCGGGCCAGGCGAACTTTGTGGCAGATGCGTTAAGCCGAAAGGCTGGATTGGCGGCAATGTCAAGAGTTCAGGCGGAGCTCTTGGATCTTATCAAGGAAGGCGTGGCGCATGATCCTTTAGCCAAGCAACTTGTGCACATGGTTAAAGAAGGGAAAACTAAACAATTTTGGGTAGAAGGGCGACTTGTTGCGCACCAATGGGCAACGGATTTATGTGCCCAAATGGGAGAGGTTGCGCTAGAATATCATTAAGGAGTGCCATGACACTCGATGGGCGGGTCATCCAGGACAAAAGCGCACTCAGGCATTGGTAGAGGCTAACTACTATTGGCCTTGCATGCGGGACGATATCGAGTTATACGTCAAGACTTCTCTTGTGTGCCAACAGGACAAGGTGGAGCAACGGGCACCCGCAGGACTTTTGGAGCCTTTACCCATACCTCAACGTCCATGGGAGAGTGTTAGCATGGACTTTATCTCCGCTTTGCCCACATCCGACGGCAAAGGTTGTATCATGGTTGTGGTGGATCGGTTCTCAAAATATGCTTCCTTCATGGCTGCTACGAAGGATTGCACAGCACCAGAGGCGGCTCAGCTATTTTTCCATGGCCTGGTGAAGCATTGGGTCTTGCCTCAAGTTATAATAAGTGATCGAGACCCCCGTTTCACGGGCAAGTTTTGGACAGAGTTATTTCACTTGATGGGGTATGATCTACACTTTTTCACCAGCTTCCATCCACAAACCGACGGACAAACGGAGCGGGCAAACGCACTTTTGGAGCTATATTTGAGGCACTATGTGAGTGCCAACCAACGAGATAGGGCCAAGTTGCTTGATGTTGCCCAATTCTCTTACAATTTGCAACGGAGTGAGGCTACAGGCAAGAGCCCATTCGAGCTTGCAACCGGACAGCAACCCTTGACACCACATGGACTTGTAACCAAGTATACTGGGAAGAGTCCAGCGGCGTTCAAGAGTGCAAAAACTTGGCACGAGAAAACGGACTTAGCTCGGGCATATCTTGACAAGGCCTCCAAGAAAATGAAGAAGTGGGCTGACAAGAAGAGGAGGCACTTGGAATTCAACGTGGGAGACTTGGTCATGCTTAAACTCAATTCCGAGCAACAAAAGAGGCTACGCAGGTTGCACAAAGGGCTAGTTCACCGCTACGAGGGACCACTCCCCATCCTTGCCAAGGTGGGCAAGGCTTCTTATCGGGTGGAGATGCCACCCAAACTCAAGTTACATCCTGTCTTCCATGTGAGTTGTCTTAAGCCATACCACGCAGACATGGAAGACCCATCACGGAACGAGTCACATCGGGCACCGCCAGCCATTACAACATCGTTTGACAAGGAAGTTTAAAGCATCATAGCTGACCGGGTGATTCGGCGACGGTTCAGGGAACCTTTGCATGAGTACCTTATCAAGTGGAATGGGCTACCGGAAAGCGAGGAAAGTTGGGAGCCAAAGGAAGCCCTTTGACAATTTGAAAATCAAATTCGGTCATTCCATGAAGAGTCGACGAGGGCGTCGACGCAATAGGTGGGGGAGGTTGTCACACTCCGCCCTTTTCTAAGAGGTTATGCCACGCAGGCGATGACTGGGCAACACGCAAGCAATGATTTGGTGCACGAATGGCAACCTTTCTCTAGCCAAGTCTAGATCTTTCCTCAAATGGAAGATTCTAGACCCATCTTATCCAAGTCTAGATCTTTCCACAAATGGAAGATTCTAGACCCGTGGACTCATCTTGTATATTATACTAGATATTTGTAGAGACTTGTAGAGTTTTCTAGGTTTTTGATCTTAGTCATTGATTCAAATATATCATAGCCGTTGGTTAGGGACCCTAGCAACTATAAATAGGCTAGAATTTGTCATTTGCCATCATAGAAGAGAAGAAGATAGAAGACATAGAGGAAATAGAAGAAAACAATCAAGAAATCCAACACTTGTGTACAAGGCTCTCTTGTTTAATACAAAGCTTTCTTGCAAGCTTCTCTTCTTAGCTTCTCTTAGCTTTGTTGTGACGTTAGTTCGGGGAAAGGCTGACTTAGCACATCGCAGGGGCAAATTGTGACTAAGGCCGCACGGAATATAGCTAGGGAGTTATCCGGTCCGTGATAATAGGCTACAAAGGACAAAGGCAAAGAAAAATAAATGCAGCAGGTTGAACAAAGGGAGGAGTCGCCAGTCTGGTTAGCTTTAGTGGCAGGACACTGGGGAATCCAGCAATAGCCACAAAGAATATATTTCAGGTATTGCGTCAGGAAGATGGGAAACTGGAGGTAACTAGGCGACCTGATTTGGGAGGTGTAATAACCAAACATCAATGACTTGGTTACTATGGAACATTATGGGACTGAATAAGAGTCATAAACAAGAGGAAATAAAGCAGTACATAAAAGAAAAATATTACAAGTTGGTTGGCTTAGTGGAAACAAAGGTGAAAGAGAACAATGCAGGAAAAGTGATCAGCAGAATAGCCCCTAACTGGAACAAGATAAATAATTATGAATATGCTGTGAATGGAGGGGTTTGGATTATATGGATGATCATGCCTATACAATATAGCCTCTAGACAAACATGACAAATTCATCCAATATTTGCTTATTGGGAAGCAAAATGGGATGTACTGCTACCTCACAGTAGTGTATGGCCATAATGATGCAGATCAAAGAAGGAACCTATGGAATCACCTTCAAATAATAGCTTAGAATACTACAGGACCTTGGCTAATTAAGGAGACTTAAATGTTATCTTATATGCTCAAGAATCTCAAAAGTACCTGTGAAAAGTGCAGACATATAGGAATTTGGTGAATTCTATCATGACATTGGAGTTAATTACCATGGAAAGGGGACTATTTAACATGGATGAACAAGCATCAATGTGATGATAGATTATGGAGTCGGATTGATAGGGTATTTGGGAATGATATATGGATGATGAATTACAATCACTTGAGTGCAGTGTATGGGGAGCCTTATATTTTAGATCATAATCCCATGTCCATCAATATAAGGCAACCACATAAGTTTACCAAGAGTCCTTTTAGATTATTTAATGTATGGGCTAATCATCCTGATTTTCCAATGATAATAAGAGAAGAGTCGAGCAGTAACAAAGGAATATGGGAGATGAGAAGTATATGGGCCAAGCACAAGAGAATGAAAAGCAAATTTAGGCAACTAAATGAAGCTGAATTTAAAGGAGTAACTGAGAAAATAGATGAAACTACGCAAACCATTCACCAAATACAAAGACAGATACAAAATAGCTATAATGATATGTTGCAAGAACAAGAAAAAGAATGGCTGCAAATGTTGGAGACATGGTCAATGGTAGAAGAGAAGATATTGCAACAAAAGTCAAGAGCAAACTGGATCAAATTGGGTGATGGCAACAATAAATTCTTCACTGCAATAATAAAGGAGAGACAACAGAGGAAACAACTTGTTGAGCTAAAACATTGTAGGAAATATCATAACAGATCATGAAGCTATAAAGGGGGAGATAGTATCCTTTTACAAAAGTTTAATGGGTACTAGTGCACATATACTTCGAGTTGTAGACAAGATGGTGATGAGGAAAGGACCTACCCTAACAAAACAACAACAACAACAACTATAAGGTCTGATAGCTGAAGTGTGTTGCAAAGAGATAGATGAAGCTTTTAAAGGGATAGGAAGTGATAAAGCACCAGGTATAGATGGGTACAATGTTGAATTTTTAAGAAACCATGGCCATTGATCAAAGATGAAGTTTATGTTGCAGTGAAACAATTTTTCACATAGGGATGATGTTTCCAGCAATCAACTGCACTACTATACTTTGCTGCCAAAGATTCCTAACCTAGTGACTATTATAGATTTTAGAGCTGTAGCCTGCTGCACTTTTCTATACAAGCTTATCTCCAAAGTCATAGCTGATAGATTACAAAAGATCATGCCATAAATAATTCCTGACACTCAAACGGGATTAATACCAGGAAGGAAAATAACAGATAACATCATACTTGCTCATGAACTTGTTAAGGCTTATAGCAGGAAGCATATATTTCCTAGAAGTATGATGAAGGTTGACATGATGAAATCATATGACTCAGTTGAGTGGGTGTATCTGAAGCAGCTGCTAGAGTACCTATGTTTTCCCAAAAAATTCATCAATTAGGTGACAGCTTGTGTATCTTCTGTGAGTTATTCAATCATGATAAATGGGGAATTAACAAAGCCTTTTGAAGCTGCTAAAAGACTCAAACAAGGTGATCCTATATCACCATTACTATTTTCAATTTCAATGGAATACCTAAGTAGGTTGCTCAGAGGATTGAAACATAGTAAAAAGTACATGTATCATACTAAATGTGGTAAGCTAGATATAACACACCTCAGCTTTGCAGATGATCTACTGATGTTTGCTAGAGGGGATTGCAAGTATGTCACCACTTTTCATGCTTGCTTCATGCAGTTCTCTGTTGCATCTGGACTGCTTGCTAATCCTAACAGGAATGCAATTTATTTTGGAGGAGTTGCTCAGGATACTAAACAGGAAATCCTACATAAAACTCGATACTCACTTGGGGAGTTACTTTTCAAATATTTAGGCATTCCCCTAAATACAAAGAATCTAACAGCTATGCAATGGAAACCACTGATTGACAGAATAGTTGTAAGGATTTCCTCTTGGACAGCTAGAAAATTATCTTATGCTGGCAGGATACAATTAGTCCAAACAGTCATTTTTGGGATATAATCTATTGGTCTCAAATATTCATTATACCAGCTAAGATGATGTGTCTGATTGAATCATATTCCGGAAGCTATATTTGGTCTGGTGCTAATACAATCACAAAGAGAGCTTTGATAGCATGGGATAGAATGTGTTTATCTAAATCTGTTGGAGGGTATAAACTACTGAATATCAGAATCTGGAATAGAGCTGCTATCGGTAAAGTCTATCGGAATTTGGCAAAGAAAAAAGATAAAATGTCGATAAAATAGATTTACACATACTACATAAAAGGCAAATCATAATGGAGATGGACATACCCGAACATGCCAGTTGGATGGTGAGGAAGATCATAGAGGAAAGAGAGATAATACAGCAACTGCCTACAGCTCAACTCAGTTAGAGTAGTATCAAGCAGATATATCTAGGCATGCTGGGAAATCATAGCATGGTGACTTGGAGAACTTTAATGTTTCGCAATAAATCTAGACCTAAGGCAAGATTTACTATGTGGATGCAATGTCATAGTACATTAATGACAACAGATAGGCTTGCAAATTAGGGAATATAAGTAAGTACAAGATGTTGTTTATGCAATGGAGCAGATGAATCACATACACATCTTTTTGGTGAATGCAGTTTTACCAAGAAGTATGGGGAAGACTTATGCAATGGCTACGAATCCAGGTAAATCCCAATCACGCTTATACACAGATGATGAAATAGATAACAAAACAATCTATGGGGAAGTCATATGCAGCTAGAGTAATGAAAATGATATATGCAGAACATATATATGGAATATGAATGGAGAGAAATAGTAGAATATTTAAAGAGACAAGCAGGACTACAGAGCAAGTAGCAAGAGAAGTGGCATGTGTCTGTAATATTAGAGCTCAAGGAGGAATGAGGGAAAAACTGCAGCAACTTATTTTATGAAAAATAATATAGTAACTAATCAGCATCGTGTGTAATATTCTTATGTACTACTCATAGTATAGGATAGACTTGGACCATATGTAAAGAGTAAGTGAGTCGAGGATGACTCTACTAATTTGTAATGACCTCTTTAGGTGATTAATGAAAAATATAATTACCAAAAAAAATTATTTCCTTCGTTAACTTCTAATCTTAATAAAAATATAATATAAAATAATAATTTTTTTGTTGGCTAGAGGTATGCGAATAAGTTGTGATCAAAGAAACTGTTGTTTGATTGATCTTCCAAATAGTGTCATAAAAGTGAAACAATGAAGTATTTATTTCCTTGGACATATATATGTGTCTTACTTTGGAATTTAAGTTATATATGCAATTTGAATTTAGAGATATCTTTACATTAGTGAATTTTAACCTTTGATAGTAGGTTGTGTACCATATTTATCATATTACTAATGAATTCTTATGAAGAAATTAACTTATGATTACTTACTAAGTGTTGCTCTCAAATGCACATGCAAGTATACATGATCAATAATAATATAATGATAAACAAAGTGTTGAACCAATAAAGACTTGTCGACAACTACTACAATTTTAATTAAAATACTTAAAACTAGTTGAGTTTGGTAATTGTTAACCAATACAAACAATTAGAACAAAGAGCTAAACTAACACAACAAAAATTGTTTGTCGTTGTTATTTCAGTAGAGATAAATATTCCAGGGTTGTAATTTTACCAATCCTATCGAGTTCTAGTTAATTCTCATTTAATGCAATTTGTTTACGGTTGCTAATTAGCGAATTGTATATGTTCGTAGTACTCTTCGAATTACTATACGCCTACACAAGATAGATTAAAGCACATATTTCTAGGAAATTAATTTACTAAGAACAAGTAAGATCACAATATTCAATTAAGCATCGTATCTATGTATAGTTTTATCATAACCATAAATCTGCCCCTTAACCTTAGAGATAAGATCATGTTCTCTTTAATTCTTCTCTAATCTAAACTTAGCTTCATGAAGCATAATCTAGATAGTTGATAGAAGTTGATCATTGGACAAACAACTAAGCAATTAAGCACAGAATTGAAGAAACAACCATATAATAGTAAATTGAATTTAAGGAGACATTAACATCAAATAACAATATTCCGAGATTATGACGACCCCATAACTAATGGGCCTTAGTCACACATGATAACGCTAATCAAATTCATACGTGTTGGATAATTGAAAATACTAAGATAAATGAAAGAAAACTGAGAATCCTTGCTCTAAATTGCTTGTCACATATAGTTGGCTTTCAAAGTGGCGTCTCTCCCCCGAAATTTGGTTTAGTATACTTTTTATACTTGTTGGATTTATGTAGGGTCAAAAGAACCAAGTCCCAAGCAAAATAGGATATCTCCCGAGCTTAGCGGCGAGGCAGCGCGCCGCGCTCACACTGTGGCCTGTCTTATCCAACTAATCCCGTCGGACTCTAGCGCCATAGGTAACACCTAGCGCTGGTCTGAGCACTGGACTTGCTTTTTGCTCTCTCCCATCTTCTTTTTGTCAATTTCTTGCTTTTTTGTTCAACTTCGCTCTCGTTTGGTTCCTACACATAATAATACAAAAATTTAGCCCAACTTACACACTGCATATGAAAATATATGAGATTCAAGTAAAAATATGAGGAAACATGCATATAAAAATATATACTTTAGCCGAAGGTTCTGTTTACGTCTTCAAAACAATGGGTGAAGGTTGTAAAACCTGTATACAGACAAAGGCACTAAGCCAGGCCCCAGGCCACATTCTGTCATCTCTATAGTCCCGCCAAACTATTAACTCTAATACAAGTTATTGGACTAAAAGACCCAAGATACTCTTAGCATGTCATAATATTATTCCTTTGGGGTCAAACCCGCAAAATACTTCCCAAACTACATATCAAACTTTTTATAAGTAACTTCTTCTTTCTTTTCTTTTCTTTTTTTTTTTCTTTCACGTGAGACTCTCTTTACATATAATAATCTTTTTTCCAAAGCCTAAAATATTAAAACTGAACCTCGTACCTCGAAATATGGGACAATTTAATAATTTTGAAAACTCTGGACAATGTTTCAAAACATATTGAACACATTAAGGGCCTTTGTGAATCATCCGTATCGGATATTTTCATTGATGTTACTATAGCAATAAATAGGGGTGAATTAGTTAATGACTTTCCAATGAGAAACCTCCCTAATAATTTCATTAAAATTTCAAACATCGTTATAAAGGATCAGATCATTAGCTGAAAAACTTCTTGAGGTCCAATTATTTGTTTTGATCAGATGGATATGATGATGTCAGAAAGCTAAACCAAGCAATCAATTAACGAAAACAAACCGTTAATTACCCCTGATGTGTATTGATTAAGGTATTATCCCATGAACATTATCAGTGGGAAAACAATTGTTTTGTCGTTGAAGTGATAATACAATACTCAAGAAATTACAGGTCAAATCATAGCTAATCCGATCTCTCAATACACCCCATGTTAATTATGCGAAACATATGGTAAATAATAACTCTAACATTAATTAATTAATTAACCACTTTCAATCGGAGTGGATTAAGACCTTAATTCATGGTACGTAAGCAAAAGCATAACATGCGTGCAAGTTAAAGTAAGTATTACTATAGACGCACAAGCCACCACTATATTATCTACAATAATTAAACAATTGACGTGATAACAACTTTACTAGTAATAATATACTATATTATTATGGTGGAGTAATGAATACTCTTATATACTTAATTAAAGACTCTGAATTCGAATCTTAAGTATAAAATTGTATTTGTTAGAAAACGCTTTACGTAACAACATTGATTTCAAACACGAGCCGAAAAACTAAAAAAAACCTTAAATACTGCTGTTGGCGAAAAGCTATAGTACAAAGGCAATAGTAACTATAAGGACATGATTAATTATTAAAAAGTCAAACTACAAAATAATGACGAGCTTATCATATATGCACCAATCAGAGCTCGATGACATCATGGTCAAAAATTGGAAAACAAAAACAGATTTTTTTAAAAAAATTTTGGGTTTGTTTTAGTGGGTTGAGAAAGTGGTGACAAAGCACACAGTGTGGTACAACTGATTGTACCAAAAACATGTCAAGTTCTTGATAGGACCTTGAGGACTTTTAAAACAAAAAAATTTAGAAAGGGATGATTCCACTATTAGCAAGCTTCTATTTGGGTTATTCTAATATTTAATTAACCACATGTAATCTTCAATTTATTAAAATATATACTTTTGTTCCGGAGAATTTGTAAGATGACAAGAATCCTCTCATTGTTTTCTAATACATATTGTTCTGAAATCAGATGCGAATTCAAAGTTTTAATTTGATAGACTCAACATTCATACATTCTTATTAGTATTAAACTAGAAGTGGTTTTAATCATAAATTTGGATTTAATATTGGGATTTGAATGAACTGGTTATCGGAAAACTGCATCCCCTACTATACGAATCTCAATACTAGATATCGTACAATTTGCATCAGCCACAATGTTGTGTCCCAAACAATGTGCTTAGGAATAGTGAAAATATCATTAAAGAGGATATTCTAATATATGACACTTCTATGCAAATTCTGAGAGTGTAGAGTCATATCCACTAAAGGGTGAAAAATGCATGTTTCGAAAGTCTATCTGTGTTATTTTTTGTATGAATTGCGGGAGTTCACACCACTTTTGTAGTGAAATGTGCTTATTACGTATTTCATATGTGTAGGAATAAACTTGCGCGCAAAAAAATCAAATGAGAGAGAAATTGGTGAAAAATGAGCTGAAGAGAAAAATTCCGGACAGCGAAGCGATGTTCACTTTGCCAGACCGGGACCGGAACAAAAGAAACTAGAAAAGTCTCGGACAGCGAAGCGGGGTTCACGTCGTCAGACCGGAAGTGGAGCAGAAAAAATCAGCTTTTCCAATTCGAATTAGGAGGAGCCTAATTCACCTCAATTAAATCCTAAACCATATAAATATGAGAGTTAGCTACTTTTTGAAGGGAGAGAAGACTTTGGAGAGGAAAGAACACGCTTGGAGCAAGGAAAAGGATTTAACTTCACATTTTTTCCTGTTTCTTCCTATTTTTCATTGCTATGAATTCTAGTCTTGTATTTGTGCAAACAACTATAAGTAGCTAAATTCTCATCAGTGGTTTGATGGAACCTATTGAATGATGATTTTTTCACCGCGTTTATAAATTTGTCATTTACTTTTCTCGATTTGTTCAACTATATTATTATTATTGTTAGTTGAAGCGCCCTCAATTGATTGTACCTATTTAGTATGTACTGCTCAAGATAGAGTATGCATTTAGGTAGTTGTTGAACAACATCATTCCTAATGTATTTAAGAGATAGATACGGATGGTTTAAAGGATGGATTAGAAACAAAACCTTGATGCGATCGTAGTGAGTGGTGAATTAGTAAAGCTAGCGTAGTTCGAGAGAATACGTCTAGTATTTTGGTGTCGTTGCTGGAGAATTAATGGTGTTATTAATTACAACAACAAGAATTGAAAGGATTATTAGTTTGGTAAACTTTCTTGACTTCAGTTTCATTACATTGAAACTCTAATGTTTGTAGTGTTCTATATTACAGGTGTATGCCTAGAAACTCCTCAAGAACTGGTAAATTGTACGAAGCATTACCAGACCCTGAAAAAGCTTTCAAGACACTAAATCGAGCAAACAAGAAAGACAAACGATAACAAAGATCAAAAGAATTAGTCAAACAAGATTTGGGGGACGTCATAGACAATCAAAATAAGAGAAACAGTGCGAATGACCCGAACAATCAGGGGGTGGAATCTCTTGTGCCAGAAGCAGTTTTGTATTATTGGGCATAACCCACCGCTGAAAATATGACAACTGAAATTGTAGTCCCTCAGATACAAGCGGAATCATTTCAAATCACAAACAACATGCTACATTTGTTGCAAAACAAGGGATTGTTCTTGGGGCCGTACATTGAAGATCCAAAATAGCATCTAAGAATTCATGTCGATTTGTGTCACGCAAAGGCAATCAAACGTGACACCGGAAGCAATAAGGTTGTTGTTGTTTTCATTCTCAGTGATGGGAGAGGCTCAGACTTGGATTAATTTGCTCCCCATAAACTCCATCACTACTTGAGAGGAATTAGCCAAGCACATTTTGAAAAAATTCTACCCACCAATAAGACTGCCAACCAAGTTAACGAGATATTGAGCTTCAGGCAGAAACCAGCTGAAACATTACAAGAGACGTGAGAGAAATTCAAATGTATGCTAGTTAAGTGTTCACACCATGACATTCTGGATCAGATGTTGGGATAGTTTCCTCTGTTTGTTCTCCCTTCATATTCTTCTAGTAATCTATTGTGATATTTATGCCTACCACACTAATCCTGTTTTAGTGAAATTTGTTATCATGTTCTTGAAGCTTGTTGTCTGATGATTTAACTTAGATGGATGTCAATGCTCAAGGCCTAATAATGTATTACTCATTTGAATCATGATAAAGTTTAATAAGATACTTTCTTTCTTCCTATAAATGTATAGTGATATGATATAGTCCTTGAGTCATTAATGTGAAAATCTTGTGGTTGTATTCGCTGTTAAGTACAGTTGTGAGTCTCGTTTATGTGACATAGTTTCATTAGGGTAATTAGGTGAATTCTCTAATAACTTCAGCTATTATCTTTGTGTGTGTTTCATTATTGTCAAGATATCTACCATGAATTAAGTTATGTCCATATTTGTTGTTGGATTTAAACTTGTTAATATAAATTATCTCATGTCCGAGCATCATTCATATAATGGATTGATTTAATTTAATGGAGTGAAATTCTATTCCAAATAAAGATCAAATTACTATGGAACTAATGTATTAGTTATGATCTCTGAGTCCACCCTCATCTCTTTGTGCACATCTATGGTTTTGTTGTTTGCTTGATTAAGTTAATGACTGATATGTAAGTACATATTGATATTAGTTAGACTTCTCTAAGGTTGTCTTGTACTGAGTTTAAGTCAGGGAAAACATTGAACTACCCTTAAGTTGTGATAATGCATTTTACCTTTTGACTCATGTAGACAACTTAAGCAAGATCTAAAACAACATAGGATTAAAAGAAACATTAGGCTTAATAATAATTAAATTTCATTCGTTAGTCACATGCTGCTCAAGCTATTAATTTCTTAAGTTTCTCTAAAATTTTATGGAGACTTTGAACCCCAAAAATAGCTTAGCAAGGAAGGCAGCCACTTCTTTTCGAAAACCAGAAATGGAATCTAAAATCGGCCTTCTAAGTAACACGTTGTTAAACGTTTTCCTCAAAATATTGAGATTTGAAAGCTATGTTACATCTTACACTCATTTTGTTACAAAACCCTTATTTCACTATAGTTACACAAATAGCCACATTCTTTAAATACAACGTATTTTATAACTTGGCCCTTTCCCGCATGTTTTCATAAATACAAATATCAACATTATTGTCTAAGGCTCCTCTACAAAAATTTATATCCTTTTAAAACTATGCATTTTCCTTGTAAATATCATGTTCTAATATATAGTAAGTCGTGCTCCTTTAACACTAGTTAAGCATAATACAAACAACTAATCCTTTAAAACTAGTCTACGTCCTATGAAACCACATAAGATATCTTAAGGGGTGCCTAACACCTTCCCCATAGAATAACAAAAATCCTTAACCATAATCTCACCAGTTAGCATATCAATAAAAATATGACTTTAATAATTAAATAAGTACCCTAGTTTACCTTTAAATATTAGGTGTAGACTCTCTTTTATCAACAATATAGAAACCACAAGTTAAATCTTATTTTGACTAGTGCAAAATTGTCACGATCCAAAATCTCCTAGTTGTGATGACACCTAATCCAACCCGCTAGGTAAGTAAACTAATAAATATTTAGGTTCAATAATATTAATAAGATAATTAAATAAAGAAGTTATCTGAATCTTATACATTTCTCAAGGACTAGTAGTACAAATCATGAGCTTCTTAGAATAGAGTTTACAAAGTTGATATGAAGTAAATAGATCTTTTGTTTGAAAAGTACATAAACAACGTTTTATAATCTAATGCTACCACGAACAAGAGGTAGCTACAACAGGGACGCATATACACCTTCAAATCCAGCTCCCGCAATGCACATCAACATCAGCATCCAAAATATATAACCAATATGCAGGAAGTATAGTATGAGTACAACCGACCGCATGTACTCATTAGGTAACAAACCTAACCTTAGGTTGAAAGCAGTGACGAGGTGGAACATAAGTCAGGTCCAACACCAATAACTAATAGCAGTTCATAACATTGTAAAGCAAGTAAAAAAAGAAGTAGCTCAGAGATTAAATGCTTAGCCTTTTCATAATTTTCCGAAACAGTTCCGCTTTTCAACTATATCTGTGAAAATCCAAATCCTTTACCGAAATCGTCAAAAACATGAATAAGTTTAAAAACTGTAACTTTTTCCCAAAAACGTTTCATCACGTAAGTGTTTCATTTTTAAATAACATGAGAAAAGTACATCTTTATTCCTACATGTTAAGATGCAGGTAAAATCATGAATGTCACTAAAATCGGGTAGTAAAAGAAAATGCATCTCTATGCATGTATCTCAGGTACGCATGTCAAATGCAATGCCTCCCAGTGATGAAATCATGTACTCACACTCTTAGAGTACACAATCTCACTATCTCACATTTCTCTCTCACCGTGCTCAATATTTAGCACACTCAATCACTCACCATTATACAATACTCGTTGCGGCGTGCAACCCGATCCATATATATATAGCCATAAAGGCTCATTGTGGCATATAACCCAATCTATATACATATAGCCATAAGGCTCATTGTGTGAGTGTGTATATATATATATATACACACACACACACACACACACATAATCAACTTCGCTCACTGGGTGTGTAAAGCACGTATTTTTGTGGCGCAGAGCCTGATCCCAAAAATGTAATAAATATAATATGTTGCGGTGTGCATCTTGATCTCATAATATCACTCTCACGCAGGCCCTCAGCCTCACTCAGTCGTCAATCTCTCCAATCTCACCCACGGGCTCATAATGTCATGAAACTATGCCGACAATAATTATATAATGTATCAATAAATAAAAACTGAGATATGATATGAATATATGAATATGACTAAGTACCAATATCAATGAAATTAGTGGGATGAGATCAAGAAACAATCACTATGGATCCTAACAATATCAACATAAAGCCTAAGCATGATATCTGGCATGATTGACAGCTCAGTTACTTAGTCACATGGTGAAAACATAGATATCAACAAAATACAGTCACTATTAAGTGCCTGGAAACAATAGAGTCATAATTCAGAGGGTGAACGCCTACACGCCCATCACCTAGCATGTGCGTCACCTCAACATCAATCACATAACACATAATTTTGGGTTTATACCCTCACGCTAAGTTTAGAAGAGTTTCTTATCTCAAATAATCCTATTCCAAATACCGAGCAAGCTAAAAAATGCTCCAAGAATTCCATCTCACACGTAGCGACATTTGAATGGTTCAACTTATTACATTTATTAATTTTTTATAGATCGCGTTGCGCGCCGCAACAGGTAAAACAAGGGAGGATTGATATGGTGAAATAAGGGAGGATTATGATATTGATTCTGATTATATGGTGGGATTAGGTTACGCGTCCCAAAGGATATTACTTGTTATTATTGATATGGTGAAATAAGGGAGGATCATGTTTGTATGGTGGGATCGGGTTGCACGCTACAACAGATTGTGTATTTGTATTCCTTGTTATATTATGATGGCTTCGGTATTTTCATACGAGATTCTGAGGATTCGGTACTCCTGGTTTACTGATTTTTATGATTGAATTTAATATCATAAATTAACTGTCTTATCTTTGGTATTACTTTCATGTTATTAGTACTATTGTGCGAACAAGTTATTGTAAGTGACCCGCCTAAGCTGCGTCACTACTTCGTCTAGATTAGGCTCAATACTTACAAAGTACATGGGGTTGGTTGTACTCGTGCTACATTCTGCATTTCTTGTATAGATTTTGGAGTCAGTCCCAGCAGCAGTCAGTAGATTGCTCGGATTGACCATTGGACGGAGACTTGAGGTACAATTGATTTGTATTCACAGCTCTGAAATCCCCTTCTACCTTATCCTGGTTTTTTATTTATTTTCAGAAAGTTTTACTTTTATTTAGACCATTATTTGTATTATTCTAGCCGTTCGTGCACTTTTGACACCAGATCTGAGGTTGTATCCACATATTGCAGTTGTTATGACTTTTCGCACTTTACTTCAGTTCTATTTAGTTATCTCAGTTTAAGTGGTATCAATTAACTTGTTTTGTTAAAAAAGCTAAAAATTATTCTAACGTTGACATACCTATCAAGTGAAATGTTAGGCGCCATCTCGGTCCCGAGACATTTCATACTTAGGTTCTGACCTTACCCAGACTTAGACTAAATTTGGCAGTTAGGTTTATTTGTGCATTGCTTTAACTGTATATAATTTGCAATTATGTGCTTACCTGCTTTACTTTCTCCTTATGCCTTGTTATTATCACAATTGTTATTGTTACACCCTTATTTAGTACCGCTTTATATATATTGTAATCCCTCTTCTTCCTTTCGAGTCTTGGCCATACACTATCACACCAATGGCATGCGAGGGTTGTCTTTTGCACTCCTTCGAACCTTCTCTTCAAAACTCTTTAGTTTCAGAGAAAGGCTTTATCAGGTCAACTGACATAACTTCTTGCAGTCTTCAGTCCAATTCAAAAGTAGAAAACACTATTCTCTAGCAAACATAGGACATACTACATAAACCTTAGGTAAGCCGGTCCTTGACATCAACACACAAATAGGAAAGCCACCCTAATGTCAATAGGTCATGCACCCAACGACATGAGTTGGAAAGAAAAACGAACCTGACAAGACACCTAAAGATTCGAAGAAAACACTTACAAAAACCTTTCTTTAGCCACTTCAAAAATAGAAATCAACCAAAACATTCTCGATATCAAAATGGTGATGGGAGCACCACACAAGTTGAAGAAGTGGTGGACGAATACCCGCATAGGCACGAAGATGAAATACGGCATACATGGGGGCAGTGACTGCTTTGCTAAACATCCAAGCAGACTAGCTTACTTGCTTGCTGATAGAGTTCTCGGACCCGGATAAGGTGGTGTTCAAGATTTTTGTTTGTGAGTTAGCACCAACATTGTAAGAAGTTACCAGTTTCATGGAGCTGCCATTTATAGGGAGGTGACTAATACTACAAGTCACCATGCACGATTACGATTTTCTAGATGCTCTAGGTTTGGAAAATAGTCGAAGCTTGAGAAAAATCAAGAACGGATGGGTGAACCTAGATCAACATATCGATAGATTCGGACATCATGAAAGATATGAATAGTTCTTGGGAGAATTTCAGTGTGATCAAGCAATGTGGGAGAGTCTCGGGCCCATAACTTTCTCTTTGGCAATGTTGGTATTGTTTCTCTTCCCGCAAAGAAAGGGTCGGATCAATATCAACATGTTACTCGTGGTTCTAGTGACACTCCATGGAAACCTCCAAGCTACTCTAGTACTGATGGTATTGACTGAGATTCTAAGGGCTTTTTCTGCATGTGCAAGAGGGTATGATTTCATAAGGGCTGTAACTTGTTGCTTCAGATCTGGGCCAAAGAGCATTTCTTCCAGCGAGAGGACAGAATCGAATACTTTGTAGGCATCAGCAATATGATCTGCATCCACAACGAGAGGATGAGACATTGGGTCTCCCCACATGGACAAGAAGAGTGGAGGGAAATGCTGACTAATCTAAGTGGAGAGTGGGTCAATTAGCAGTTGGCATGGTTAGGTGGTAAGTGGGAGGGCAATCATAAGGACTCCTCATAAATTCTACATTAAGCTGTTAGGACTTGAGGGAATCTAGCCATAATCACCCCTACAGGTTCTCAAATTGTTCGGTTTGATCCAGGATGTGATTATATAGACAAGGAAAACACTATATAAGGGTGAGTATAATGGACAAATTCCAATACCAAGGATAAGAAGGCTCCAAGAAGAGTGGAATATTTGGTCACAATGCCAATGGGTCAAAACTCATTGTGCACTCCAGAGCATTATGTCTGAATCAACAAGGAAGATGAGATCATCCGACCAAGTAGAGATGGTATAGCCTGGCTGGAGGGCATAATAGCTTCTTTGAAAATCTACCATGAAATCATGCCACATTACCTTGTGACTACCTTGATGCACCGTCAAGTGTTCCCAAGATCCAATGATCACATGCTGCCACCTACTGAAGATGATGACCTAGTAGTGGAGTGCATCCAGATATAATCTAATATAGAGATGGAGGAAGATCTAGAAAAAGAATCTGAGTTCAGTGATGATGGAAAGAAATTTGAAGAAGATCAGGAGGAAGATCCGGAAGAGGAAGAAGAGATAGGGAAAGATTCCTGGGATGGTTGCTAGAAGTTAGTTGATTTCCCTTTCTTTCCTATTTTTTTTATCTTTATCTCCAGTTTTCTTATCTTCCCCTAAGGGCAAGTTGTTCGAGCCCATGGAGTTTTGTGAATGCCAGAAATAATGATGTAACCTCTGTTCCCATTTATCTTAACCCAAAACTATCAACGAAAACAAAATTTGCTTCGGATCTGATATGTCAAATCTGATTGTTTGTCAAGCATTCGTGATTTAGGCCTACCTCTGGCAATGAGAGATCCCACGAATACTAGGAAATTGCACTCGCCTTAATACGTGAATTAAATGCTCTGTATTACCCGTTGCTTGTATAAACAAAGAAACAGACTTTTGTTTATTTTTCTTTTTCTTTTGTTTCTTGCTTTATTATTATTCCCCAAAAGAAAGTTTGTTTATGTCAATAGGTAACTGGCGGAATCACCGTACAACTTAAGATCAAAGGGGAAGATGTCTACTAGGGAAAACTCGGCCGAACATGATCTGGTCATATTCGATAGCTCGGGGCGATCAGGAGAGAAGAACGACACAAGGAATGATGAACGTATGGTCAGGATTGCCCAGGAGATGGAATCATTAATGGAGGAAGTACAGCCTATCAGGGAGCTAGCACATCTGGACATGACAAAGCTTTCGCAACCACCTCATTTTCCCTTGTTGAACTTAATCACTGACCACTTTCCTTCGACCTCTCGCCAGGCTAACAACACCTCGACTTGAGTACCCACTACTCAAATCATACCTCCATTAACACCTGCAAACCCACCAAACCTCCTATCCACACTCCCTACGTATCACATTACATTCAAACGCCACAAAACGAGGCGGTTATCACCAACACAATTGACACCTCTTCTCGTGACGGAGTTATCTTTACCACTCACCAAAAATCAGCACATATCTGTAGCACCTACCACTGCACATGAGCGATATGTTCAAAGGTGATTACTGGAATACCTTTAGCGAAATTTTCATCTTTGCCACTGCCTACCACAGCTACCTTATACTTGCATTCGTCTTTGCATTTTTTTGGTCCGTACATCACCACCCAAATTAAAATAACAAAGAAATTAATCATTATATTAGTGGAGAAATGAATAAATAGAAGTGGGGAACATGGAAAACACACGAGGGAAGAAAATTCATGCTATTGGTTGAAGGAGTTTATAAAGTGAGGTTTCCAATTAAAATTTTTGCATGTTTCCATGAACACCTTATCAATAATAATTTGATCAAAAAACATTCTAATATCTTCTGCATATTCTTGATGTGGTTTTAACTATTAAGTTTGCAATAAGAGTCTTTCCTTATCATTTCTTAAGATTAATTTTCAACATCATTTTTAGTGAGATCGTTAGCTATACAAAAAGTCATGAGGTCCAATTGTTCTCAGATGAATGTGAGGATGCTGGATTAACGCGTAATCGACCAATCAATTAACGAAAGCAAACAATTAATTACCTTTGATGTGCATTGATTAAGAATAATTCCATGAAGTCGCTGTTTTAGCCGTAACTAACAGAGGCGGAGCAAGCCTTAGAATCTATTAGATGCGGGTTCGGTCAAATCCAATCATTAAGCTTAAATATTACATTTTTATACGGTCGAGATCGAATGCCTCCGATCTTTATTCTTGAGAAGACGTCATGGATCCGAGTTCGGGTAAGACCAAGTCCGAGCTCGAGGGACCAGACCCGAGTTCGAAGGCGAAGCATGATGAACACCGAGATCGAGTGTGTTCAACGCCAAAATAATACCGCTGTGGATTCGTACTCGAACGAGTTAGATTCATGCCACGTTTCCAATAACATGACGCAAATCCCGGAATTTGATTGTATTATTCTATACAATGCGGTTAGACAGTTGTACCAAGAATATTCCTTGTTGTAAATAGAAATATTCGTTATTTAGGGCACCCATATTATATAAAGGGACTCCAATCATTTGTAACAACACTATCATCACTGAGCAAAGAATATACTCTTTACCTTTTTAATGTTCATCAGCATTGTCCTTTAGCTGCATTATACTTTATTTTGATTGCTTAATTGTTCTTATTGCCATAAGCCATCTCGAGGCCACAATCTCGAGGTCATCACTGTCAAGTATTATTGGTCTGATTCACTTCTATTTTTCATTTCTACTTCATATGTCTTGATTATTAGTCGGCATTAAACGAAATCACATATATTTAAAACACCTAATCAAGTTTAATTATTACTCAAATTTTCGAGGTAAACAATTTGGCGCCCACCGTGGGGCTAAAGATAACTGTGATTATTTATTTACTGATTCTCATTACACACATTATTTTTACACTTTTTCTTGTCAAGATTTGTTGACTTATAGGCTGAAACATGTGTAGCTCACAAACACACCCATTCATGACAACGAAGGTCTTGGGAAAAACAACAACGCAGGATTAATGTACCACCGATAAACCCAGGGGAAGTGCCAAATGTGGAACGTGTTGATATTAGTTCACACATTGCTTTGAATGCAGATCTATGCGCGGACTCCGGAGGAGATGTACACAAGGAAGCCCGGCCTGGAGGCCAAGGAACATGAGGAATGGAAGAAGGAGGATTCAGCCTCCAAGTGATATTCGAGATGTTGCAAGCACAGCAAGTCATCATCGCTCAACTTCAGAGCCAGAATAAAACTCCAAACACAGCGGAACCAGTAAACACTTGGAGTACTGAACCAACGCTAGAGAGGCCCAATGAAAGCGGCTCGACGACTGACCCCGCGATTATGAAAATTCTCCAGGAACTAGCCTAGACGATCGAGTATGGAGAAAAGAAAATTGAAGAAGATGATAAGAAGGTGGAAAATTATAACTCTCGAGTAGACGAGATACCAGGAGCACCCCCAGTTTTGAAAGGTTTAGATGCCAAAAGGTTCATACAAAAACCATTCCCCCAAAGCGCAGTTCCGATACCCATTCCTAAAATGTTTTGACATGCCTGATATACCCAAATACAATGGGACAACCAGCCTTAACAAGCATATCACTTCATACACTTGCGGAATCAAAGAAAATGATATCAATGACGATGAAATCGATTTAGTTTTGTTGAAAATGTTTGGAGAAACACTATCAAAGGGAGCCATGATTTGGAATCATAACCTGGCTCCTAACTCCATTGATTCATTTGTTATACTAGCAGATGCCTTTGTGAAAGCACACGCCAGGGCCATAAAGGTGGCTACGAGAAAATCGGACGTCTTCAAGATAAAGTAGAGGAACGACGAAATGATAAGGGAGTTTGTGTTCCGATTTCAGATGGAAAGAATAGAGTTACTGTCGGTCTCCGACAACTGGGCAGTACATGCCTTTATGTAGGGTCTGGATGAAATGATCTTGATCGCATCTCGGCAGCAAAAGCAAAACTTGATTGAATACCCAACTGTAACCTGGTCAGATGTGCACAATCCTTATTAGTCAATGATAAGGGTCAAGGACGACCACTTGAGAGCCCCCTCGGGTTCAGTTCATCCTATCAGATTCACTTCCAAGCCTTCAAGGGATACAGACCAAGAACCAACATTCAACAAAGAACGGTATCAGCCATTTGTTGATCGAAGTAAAAGCGGCCCGAGCCGCAACATCCTAGAAGCGATCGGAGAACGATTGAGGTTAAAATTCTCTGGGATTCATGAGTAAAAATGCGTTTGATAAGCACACCGACCCTATTGAGGCCCCTCGATTATCGTAGTACAACTTCAGCATAGATGTATCAGGGATCGTCTTAGCTACTGGGGGAATCAAAGTTACCAAGTGGCCCATGCTAGTACAGACCGATCCTTCTCAAAGGAACCCAAACTTTATCTGCAAGTATCAAGGCACACATAGTCATAGAACAAAGGATTGCAGGGCAGCTAAGGGAAGAAGTGGATCGGCTATTCAATGAGGGCCACCTTCGAGAATTCCTATGTGATCTGGATAAGAATAACTTTAGGGAGAGAGATGCAAAGAAAGACGAACAAGAAGATCCACAACATATAATCCACATGATCATTGGCAGAGTCGATGTCCCTCAACGACCCGTGTTCAAGCACACCAAAGTATCAATCACTACAGAAAAACGGACTAGGAGCTAAGTGTCCGAAGACGTCTTATCAATTTGTGACGAGGAATCAGAAGGCATATATCAACCTCAAAAAGACGCCCTAGTGATCTTTATCATGTTGAGTAAAATTCAAGTTAAACGTGTTTTAGTGGATCTAGGTAGCTCGAAAAACATAATCAGATCAAGGGTCGTGGAAAAGCTCGACCTCCTTGATCAAATTATACCTACATCACGGGTCTTGAATGGCTTTAACATGGCAAGCGAAACAACAAAATGAGAAATTACCTTGCCAATGAACGTAGTCGGGCCATATAAGATACGAAGCTCGATGTCGTTGAATGTGATATGAGGTATAACGCGCTCCTCGGGAGACCATCGATACACAACATGAGGGCAGTGCCTTTAACTCTTCACCAGATAATGAAGTTCCCGACAGAGGAATGAGTGAAAATAGTCTACGGAAAGCAACATGCTGCAAATGATATATTTGCGATCGAGGAGGTGGTGCCGATGCCAGAGCCTTAGTCCTTAGAGAAATCAAATGTCGAAGGTACAGAGGCGGCCAAATAGCAATTATTGCCTCCAGCTCAGATGGAATAGTAACAACCAGTAATCGAAGAAAAAGATGAGGATTTCCCGAATAGGAACAACAGGTAATCAAAGAAGAAGATGAAGATTTCCTTACTCCCTAAACCTTTGTCGTTCCCAAAGAGTCCGATGCTACTAAATCAACTATCGAGGAGCTGGACTAGGTTATCATAATCGAATACATGCCCAAGAAAAGGTATACCTGGGAACAAAATTGACTCCCAAAATTAGGAAAAAACTCATCCAATTTCTTATTAACAATATGGATTTCTTTTCTTGGTCCCATTTAGATATGACAGGGATTCCATCGGAGATCACCACGCATCGGCTAAGCACCGATCCCAGGTTCAAACCGGTGAAGCAAAAAAGGAGGCCTCAGTACTAGGAAAAGCACGCTTTCGTAAAGGACGAGGTAGCCAAACTCCGTAAAATAGGATCTACTCAGGAGGTAAAATACCCCGAGTGGCTAGCCAACCTAGTTGTAGTCCCTAAAAAAGGAAACATACTTAGAGTGTGCATAGATTATAAGGACTTCAATAATGCATTTCCAAAAGATTATTTACCATTGTCCAACATCTATCGTATGATCGATTCCATGGCCGGCCATGAGATCTTAACATTTCTCGATGCCTACTCCCAGTATAATCAAATTCAGATGAACCTAGGGGACCAGGACAAAACTTTGTTTATTAAAAAGTTGGGACTTATTGTTATAATGTAATGTCCTTCGGGCTAAAAAATGCAGGAGCTACATACCAATGCTTTGCTAAAAAAATTTTTGAAGGACAAATAGGTAAAACAATAGAAGTTTGCATTGACGATATGTTGGTTAATTCCTTGCGTGTAGAGGACCATTTGAATCAATTGCAGGAAATATTCATGATTTTGAGAAAATACAATATGGAGCTCAACCCGAAAAAATGTTCCTTTGGAGTCCGCTCGAGAAAGTTCCTCGTCTTCATGGTGTTGAATAGAGGCATTGAAATTAATCCCGATAAGATCAAGGCCATCGAGGACATCACAATCATGGATAGTGTGAAGGTCGTGCAAAGGTTAACAGGTCGAATAGCCGCTCTGGGTCGATTTATCTCGAGGTCATTAGATCGGAGTCACCGGTTCTTTTCCTTGCTCAAAGAGAAAAAATATTTCGCATGGACCCGGAATGTTAACAAGACTAAGAAGAATTGAAGCGATATCTGTCAAACCCACCTTTGCTTCACACCTAGAAGGTAGATGAAAAGCTTTATCTGTACTTGGCAGTGTCTGAGATAGTGGTAAGTGGGGTAATAGTTCGAGATTCTGAAACTAGGTACCCTCACCTAGAGAAATTAGCACTTGCATTAATAAGCACATCTCAAAAGTTAAAACCATATTTTCATTGTCACCATATATGTGTACTAACCACATACTCCCTTCGAACAGTTTTGCATAAGCCCGAAAAATCGGGTTGATCGGCCAATGGGTCATCGAACTTAGAAGGTACAATATCGAACATCAACCCCAAACGGCCATCATGTTTCAGATCCTAGCTGACTTCGTGGATGATTTTACGCCAACCCTCATTCTTGAAGTGGAGAATGAACTCCTGCTCAGCTTGGGTACAACGGCGGGGGTATGGTCTCTTTTCACAAATGGTGCCTCGAATATGAAGGGGTCCTGGCTTGGCATTGTTTTAAAGCCGCCCATGGGTGATACTATTAGGCAATATATCAAAACTCCTTAGATTAACTAATAATGAGGCTGAGTATGAGGCCATGATTTCATGTGTTGAGCTAGCCAAAAAATTGGGAGCAGAAGTCATCGAAACCAAGTGTGATTCTCTGTTAGTGGTAAATCAAGTAAACAAGAGTTTCGAGGTTCGAGAGGATAGAATGCAGCATTACTTGGATAAGCTACAGGTAACTTTGCACCGATTCAAGAAGTGGACTCTCGATCATGTACCTCGAGATCAAAATAATGAAGATAATGCACTTGCTAATCTGGGATCTTTGGTCAAAGATGGCGACATCGTCCCGGGGACTGTCGTTCAACTATCAAAGTTTGTGGTTGAAGAGGGTCATGCCGAGATAAATTCAAAGAGGTTGACGTAGGACTGGAGAATAAGTATATCGACTATTTGAAGAATGGAAAACTTCCATCGGATCACAAAGAATCGAGGGCCTTACGAGCCAAGGCTGGTAGGTTTGCATTACATAAAGATGAAACATTGTACCAAAGAACATTTGATGAACAATTGGCGATGTGCTTGGGGCCAAGGGACACCGATTATGCTCTACAAGAAACCCATGAAGGCACTTATAGGAACCATTCTGGTGCTGAATCTTTAATCTGCAAAATTATCAGAGAAGGATACTATTGGGATAGCGTGGAAAAAGATACTAAGGATTTTGTAAAAAAAATGTGATAGGTGTCAACGATTTACATCGATGATTCATCATCCCAGAGAACAACTACATTCAGTCGTATCCTCGTGGCCTTTCATGAAATGGGGAATGGATATAGTCGGCCCTCTACCAACTTCCCCAGGTAAAGCTAAATTCAATTTTTGTATGACTAATTATTTTTTTAAGTGGGTGGAAGCACATGCCTTTGAGAAGGTCCGAAAACAAATGTCATCGACTTTATCTGGGACAACAACGTGTGTCTATTCGGGATACCCATTGAGATTATGTGTGACAACGGAAAGAAATTCATCTGTATCAAGGTAACGAATTTCCTCTAAGCGCATAAATAAAGAGGATTTTATCAACACCATAGCACCCAACCGGAAGCGGACAAGAGGAGTCAACAAATAAAACTATCATTTAGAACTTGAAGAAAAGGTTAGATGATGCGAAGGGAAAATGGATAGATTTTTTACCCTACTTTCTTTGGGCATATCGGACAAAATCAAAGTCTAGCATCGGGGCCACCTCATTTTTTCTAGTATACGGTTCTGAGTCCCTCATACCCGTCGAGGTTGGAGGACCCATCACCAAGTGTCGACATGTATCAGATGAGTCAAATCATGAGGCCATGAATGTTAACCTCCAGTTATTAGATGAAAAGCGAGAAGTAGTGCTTGTTCGGATGGTCGTGCATAAGCAAAGGATTGAAAGATACTACAATAGAAGGACCATCCTTCAACACTTTGGAGTGGGGGACTTAGTTCTACAAAAGGTCACCCTCAATACTCGAAACCCCAATAAAGGGAAACTAAGCCCAAATTAGGAAGGACCGTACCAAGTCATCGGAGTTGTCGGTAAAATATCTTACAAACTCAGCACAATGGAAGGTGAACAACTGCCAAACAATTGGAACTTGTCATTACTTAAAACGGTACTACTGCTAAGGTATGATTTTATCCTTTTTGTTTGTTTAGGTTTAAAACTAACCAATTACAGGTTTCCAATCGAAGATATCGAAGTCACATAATCTTGAAGACACCATTTTTTACACGAAGGCCTTAGGCTTTAAAGCATGTGTTGCACTCTTTTTCCCTTAGATCGGATTTTGTCCTAAATGGGTTTTACCGGCAAGGGTTCTAACAAGACAATAATTATGTGCTACCTAATGAGAACTCAACAGTATTTGAGGCCTCATATCAATCAACCTCGAATACTCGGGCATCACCCTCGGGGGCTATATTTTCAAAGAACATACTTCACGCCTAAGAGGGCATCGATAGGAAAACTTTGTAATGGGCAAAACGGTTCGATGAACCGTGTCCATCTAGAATAATCGAGCCATGACAGCAAAACATGTGCGCATGTATAAATTATTAGAAGAAGCATTCTGTTAATATCAAAAACACTTTGTGTCTTAAAGAATCTACCATTGTACGAGCTCTACACTCATAATCCTATGGGAAATGACTCAATAGCCAAAACGTACAAACACCCCCGAATACACGGGGACTGTCACCGACAATCAGTACATACGAGTCATAAAAAACTCAGACTTATAAGACCTCAAAGAGTCACCCCCTTGGAACAAAGGCCAAGGCCAATATATTCGGGGGCTAACATTTTTAATAAGTTCGGAAAGTAATTGGGAAACAAGTCTGAGTGACAAACCCGAAGGCTATAGCCATACTTAGCACTACGATCATATAAAGGATACGGCCAAAATAATACGATTCGGAGACGTTTGACTTCTGCTATAAATTAAAGGCCTTCAAACTTTGAAAAATTGGTTAAGCCAGGCTACCCCTAGGAAAAGAAAAATATAAAGGGCTTCGATAAATTCATACCCCCGAAAAATCTAAGGGCTTCGATAAATTCAACCCTTAAATAATCTAATGGCTTCGATAACACCAGCCTTCGGAAAAATGTCAAGAGGTGTTCGATTATGTTTACATAAATAAATTACTAATAAGATTTCAATACGTTGAACCTTCGTAAAAACCCAACTGGTAAAAAAACAAATGCGAAGGCATAACTAAAATTTCACTAAGTATTTTGGCCGAAATGAAAAAATTATATAGCCATTTTAGAGGCTAAAATGGTCCAATTTAAAAATCCTAAGGGACAATTTTAAAAGAGCCTAAGGGCCGATATATAAGAGCTTAATGGTTAAATGCTTATAATAGTCCGAGACTTCATTCTCACTCAACTCGAACCCAAAAGCCCCATTGTTCAGAGCTTGCATCAAATTGATTTTAAGCTTAGATCGAGGACCATCTAAAACCTTAAGGTATATTATCTTGAGCAATAAAAACCCAAGGGTTTATTACGATTCTGAACCGATACTCGAGCTAAGTATTTGAATCATCAAAAATTTTCACAAACGAGGACAAAATAAAATTAAACACAAATCAAGGATATAGCAAAAAGGTACTTTATATTCATAAGGGAAATATACAGAACATATTCACCACACCCACAAGGGTCCCTTGCACAAAAAGAACTATTCTATTTTAGGGTCACACCCCCGAAAGTGTCGTCTTCAGAAAATACATATTCAGTGGCTCTATCTTCGGGAGCCTCCTCTCGTTCGAGAATATATTCCTCACCTTCCTCTTCCCCGGAACCACTCACCACATCCTCATCATTGGAGGAGACATGAAACCTAGCATCAATTTTTGCCTTTGCCTCAGTTATCTCCCCGACGAGGTTGAACCCTCGGGTATGGATTTCTTCGAGATTCTCCTTCCGAGCTTGGAACTTAGCCAATTCATTGCTCCATTTTCCACGGTCGTAGGCCTCCCTCAACTCATGTTGAACGCTTGCGTCTTCCCTCAAGTATATGGCAATGGATTTATGATCTGCAGCTTTCGTCTTCTCAACTTCCGCCTTAGCATGTATAGCTTCGGCCCGGGCTTTAGCTAGCTAGATTGGCCTCCAACTCCTCAATTTTCCTGGCCTGAGCCTGACCCTTTGCTTCGATGCCTCGGAGCTAACCTTTAGCTGAGGCCAGTTGGGCCATAACAGCTTCCTTATCGTTAGCAAGCTGATCCATGTTCTTCTTCCACTGATGACTATCAGCTCGAACTTGATCTACCTCGCTTCTGAGCTGCCCAACCATATCTAGCTTTTGATGCACCTGAGATATCAAAGTGTTAGCCTCCTAAGTAGGTCCAAGAAGGTCGTACTCTGTTAAAATCACAATTACCTGCTTATCTAGCTCGGACTCACTTTTTTTAGCTTTGGCCAATGTGGTTCGGAGATCCTTATGCTCATCTGCCTTCTTGCTATATAGGAGCCTCAGGGCCTTCTCTTCAGCCGAAACTGTTTTGAGCTCGACCTCATATTGGCTCTGCTCAGCTCTAATCTTTACGATGGCCTATACATGGAATGGTGACATATCATTCAAAAGAAAAAAGAAAATAAAAATTACAATACTGAAGGTAAGTACTTACCTTGGAAAGGAGATGTTGAGCCTCTATGAAGATAGTAGACGCATCACTAAGGTCATCGGCATCCTCAATCCCACCGTAGCAACCTTGAATGGGATCGTCCTTGATGACCTTACTTTTATCGGGCTTGCATAGAGCGTTGGCTTCTTCAATTTCCCCCTCAGAATAAGTTGGCAAAGAAACGGAATGACATGTTGTCACGGCCCCGAGCTCTACAATCGGGGCGTTCTCATTAGCTTCTTGGACCCCAAAATTTACCTCCTCCAGCTTAGTTTTTGAAGACGGAGGTACAATACCAACCTCCAGGGACATGGGGACCTTGCCCGCATCTTTTATTGGGGTTCCCTCACCACAGGATGAGGTTTCTAGCTCAGAAGGCTTGGCGGCCTCGATAGGTTTTCTGGTTTGAGTCACCAATGTCGACTCTTCACCATCATCTTCTTCATCATCCATGGGATCATGGGCCGAATCCATGCCTGTTTGAGCAAATCTTTTCCGTAAGCTTCGAGCAGGGATTTTCTTATCTTGAGATTCGTCAGGCTTCGAAACCCTCTTCCTTTTGTTTTCCCTCTCCGGTTTTCGAATCGGAGGCGTGGTCCTTTCCTCGGACGGAGCCGGTCTTATCTCGGGTGCATCACTAAGGCCTGCATAGGTAAACGTGATTAAGTTAAGGCCATCAATGTGTGAAATTTTTTTGAAACTATTGAAAAGAACTTACCATGGTTCTTGGCCTCCCACTAGCCCTTTGATAATTCACGCCACTCACGCTCATTGTAGAAAGAAGGGGAAGCTAACTTTTGGACCAAATCCTCGAGGTTAGGCACCACTGGGGGCGCCCAAGCATTGGCTACCAAGAGATGGATAAAAGAGTTATGAAATATGGAAGCAGAATGTGAATATGCACTAGGAATACGAACTCCACTTACAATTAAAGTTCTACCTCTCCGGGAACGGCATTTTATCTCTAGGAATGACGTCAGAAGGTCTCAATCTAACAATCCGTCTTATCCAACCTCGATCTTTGGGTTTATCAATACTGGCAAAGAATTCTTTCGTTGTTCGGTGTTGCAGATTGATGAGCCCTCGAAATAACTAGGGTCGATACAATCGAACCAGGTGGGTGAGGGTGAATTCCAAATCCTCAGCCTTTTCAGAATAATACCGCAACATGATCACGATACGCCAAAAAAAGGGTGAATCTGGCCGAGGGTGACTTCGGACATTTTGCAGAAGTCGATCACTACCGGATCGAGGGGACCCAGTGTGAAGGGCTAAGTGTGGACACTTAAGAACCCCTCCACGTGGGTAGTAATTTTTCGTTTTCCCCAGCCACATTCCTTCTTTACGTCCTTGATAAGATTCTTTGTTATCAAGCTGATATATAGAGATGTGTGCGCACATCTGCCTGGGACGTCGGGGAGATTCTTAATACTGAAGTCCTTCTTAATAATGCAAGGACCGGAGGTGATTTCCTCAAGTGGTGGCGGCACCACCAATTTGGTCGACCGGGAGGCAGAAGAAGACGATGCTTTGTTCTTTTTGGGGATCGTTTTGAAAGTTTTGGCCATGGTTATAAGCTAAAGAATATGGGTTGCGTAGGGATATTGTGTTTCTGAAAAGAGCTTGGCGTTTTCCGGCGCTTAAAGAGGCGGCTGATTAAAGAAAGAGATGAAGATCAGAAAGGGGTGAAGAAAGAGTAAAGTTCTTTACTTAGAGGAATCGCCTCATATTTATAGAAGGGAAACTACGGTTCGGCGGAACTAGTGGCCGACCAAGACTGGCATGCATTCTATATTTTTGGGTAAAATGGACCGAAGGGGTGTTTAGGTCACTTCGAACGCATGCATCACGGGGATAACATCATCATAAGAGGTTCGAGAAAATCGGAGTTCAAATCGTTTCTTATCATCTTACTCTAGGAAATGCGGGGATTATTTGCATACAGTTGATCTGATGCCTCCGATCTCGATACTTGAGAGGACATGCCGAGTCCGAGTCTGGGTAAGACCAAGTCCGAGCTCGAGGAACCAGACCCGAGTTCAAAGACGAAGCACGATGTGCACCGAGGTCAAGTGTGTTCAACCCCGAAATAGTACCATTGTAAATTTGTACTGGAATGAGTTAAATTCATGCCACGTTCTGAATATCATGGTGCAAATTCAAGAATTTGATTGTACTATTTTGTACTAGGCGGTTAGACAGTTGTACCAGGAATATTCCCTACTGTAAATAGAAATATTCTTATTTAGGGCTCCCCTATAATATAAAGGGGACGCCAATCATTTGTAACAACACATTATCATCACTGCGCAAAGACCATACTTTCTACCTTTTTATTGTTCATCAGTATTGTCCTTCAGCTCCATTATTACTTTATTTTGATTACATAATTGTTCTTACTGCCCAAAGCCACCTCGAGGTAACCGTCTCGAGGTCATCACTATCAAGTATTACTGGTTTGATTCACTTCTATCTTTCATTTCTACTTCATATTACTTTATTATTAATCAGCATTGAATTAAATCACATATCTTTAAAACCACTAATCAAGTTTAATTGTTACTCGGATTTTTGAGGTAAATAATATTTTAAAAAATTCATTAAATATATATAAATATTTAATTGCGAAACTAATAAATAATACAAATTATAAATTTTGTGACAAATTCAAAACTCATAAACTTCAATTCCTAATTCCGCCTCTATAGCTTACACATACGAGCAAACTTCTAGTCTAAGAGATGGTAGAAACTACAAGCATATCCATTAAAAATAGACGTAATGTAGGTCCAAAAGAAGAATTTAGAAGTACACATATAGTACAAACTAATTATTCCACTATTAAACAAATAATTCTCAAAAGTTCACATAAGAGTAAAATTAGGTTAACGCTTAACAAATATGTTAACTTTATTTTTTTTTATTTTTTTTTATTTTGCCGGACAAATATGATTTGTTTAGAAGCAAAGCTTTTTGCAGGATAGAAAGCAAAAAGAAGAAAGGGTAAAAATTCAAGCTTTTCATTTCTCTATCTACTCGTATAGTTGTTTATTCTTTGCAAAAGGAGTTTTTGGCTGCTTTAAAGTTTAAACATGAAAGACAAAAAAAATGTTTTTCGGACCTTTTTGCTTCTAATTAAATAGTAAACCATGGGTTCGTGTCAATTTGAGTAATAATTCTGTCAAAATATGAATGTCGATCTTGGCAATGTCGTCTCATTTTTTTTAGGAAAAATTTATAATACCCCAAACTAATGACACATACTACGATGTTATGGATATCTGAAAATTCTTTATACATAGTTTCTTTGATCAGAAACTAATTAACATTATCAACACTTGCAAAGGTATTTTAAGAACAAATTAATTAAAAAATAAATTGAAGTGGATTAAGACCCTCAAACGATGGTACATAAGCAAGGGCAATGTGCACGAATTAAATTCAGGTATTATTCTAAACGCACAAAGATAATAGTTTACCAAGGATAGACAACGACGTACGTGATGAAAACTTCTAATAATATTTGAATATGTAATAAGTGAATAGCAAGTACAAATTGAATGGACAAATGTAAAGGACATGATTACTTATTTTTAAGTAAATTAATACTAGTAGTCTAATACTACAGAAAATAAAAGGTGATGATTGGAGTCTAGAAAAACAATTTGCAAAGACAAATTAAGTACAAAATAATACAAACAAAAACTATTTAACTAGCAGTAAGTTTTGATGTAACCTAGAAACCTTTGAAAGCGCATTTGGTTTTTTCTTTTACAACTACTTGACATGTTTGAGTAGAACATAATGATTAAATCCTATAATAAAGTCTTAATATCATCGAGATATTACTCATTCAAGCATTTATGGAAGATATATTTCACCACTACTCTATAGTCTATACTCTTAATCGCTAACTACCATTACCATTATCGCTACCCTCTCCCTCCTTGCCGACCGTTATTAGCTACCTCTATTGTCGGCGTCCATCATTATATACTATCACCATCCATCAATCCACCAATTATCACCGTCTCCCGTCATAACCACCACCACCCAATCACAACAGTCAGTTGTTAGCACCACTAGCAATTCATCACCACAAAACAACCATTGCCACAACAACCAACAATGACACTAGCAACCACTATATATCATTAATTATTGTTTTCAGTTGTCACCACTATCAACCATTACTGTCATCCACTATCACTGCTAGCTGCTATCCACAATGGTACAATCACCGCCATCAGCCAATATTACAACCAACTATCACCTCTAATCGGTATCCACCACCACTACAGATAACAATCATCGCCACCATCATCTGTATGATTTCTCAAAAAAAAATTGTTGATATAATATTTGATTAATTAGTATTTTATTTGAATTTATATTTATTTATTTTTAAACAAAGGCAAATTTTGTATATTCAGAGAAAATAAATAGTCTTAATTATTCATTACTCAAATATTAATACAATATCTTTGTATGCCGACGCATGTTTAATCTTAATACACATCACTTAATTTAGATATATATTCGGATTCAGTGACTAAGAGAACTATAACCGACAATTGATGAAAAATACTATCATTGCCACCATATACTTTTGTGTTAATGGTTGCCTTTGATATGATTGTTAGCAAAAATACATGGACTTCCTTTTCTTTTATTTGGTGTTTCATAGTGAAGCATTTATTATGCGGATGCAATTCATTATTAATAGATTCATATGAACTCAATATTTTCGGTATGAGCATAAATTTAGGTATATGGTAATTAACCTTCAATCCATTTATGCCTCATCTTGTTAAATTTACTTCCAATCCATAGTTCTAAAGTTCAGGTAAATGCTACATCGTAATTTAATTAATTATAATGATGACTGAGTAGAAGCTGACACTAGCTAGTTTCTTGCTTCTATAATGTGTAAGTTCAGTTTTCGACCAACCATTTCATTCGTCTTCCCCTTATCTTTGTTCAAACTGATACCTTTAAAAGAAAAAAAATGCATTCTTTAAACCAAGAGTGAACTATTATCATGAACTTATCTTAAATCTAAAATATTGCAGTTTAAGCTCTACCACTATACAAGCTAATCGTGATGAGACAAAATGGTTACTCCTGTAACGGATGTCATAGTTAATATTTCCCCTTACAAAAGTGTTTTTCATTGAAATTTTAATTTTGTGTCAACACCTTCTTTATCGAATAGCAATTTTTTTGGATGCTTTATAAAACGTGTCCTGTTGCCTTTCTACAACAGCATATTAACTTCTCTTTTTGGTGGTTCAACTTAATAAATCAATTATCCTAGGATATCAGCTATCATCCTTTAAAATAAATATTTTTTAAGTACTTGTTCCTTTTTCCTATTGTATATGGGTGAAATTGGGGATGACGCACACCCCGATTTTTCGGTAAACAACACGAAGTGAGGACATAAACATACGGGATCAACATCGAAGCTAATTTTTAGTATCAGGCCTGCAAAAAGTAGACGAAGTGCTCGCCATCGGACCTAATGAAATGTCGCACCCCGGACTCGAAATGAGTTCTAAGACTTCGGAAAACACCATGACCAGTTGTACAAGACAGATAGAGGGCTGTGATATCCGTAACCAACCGGATATCACGCTGCGGATCTTGCTCAATGATAGTTACGAATCATTGATTAATGAAAAAAGGAAGATTTTTACTCTTTTTAGATTGTACTAGGAATAAAACCATCCCAATATATAAAGGGAAAGCTTTTCTATGATAAAGGACATTATAACATGCATACCAAGATAATACAAATTTATTTTTATGCTTTCTAGCTATAGCAAAGTTCTTACTTTACTGTTGTCCTTCAAACCCAATTGGTTTTGAACCAAGGACCCAACCGAGGGTAGAAATGATTGTCCATCAAGTTGGGCCATAATATTACAACTGGTTTGATTATTTATTTTTTCTTTCACTTTTTTATCTAATATCTTTGATTATTCGTGTAGAATCAATCCACACATTTCTAACACCGCGTACAAATTCAGTTAATATTTGTTGTAAGGGTAAATAGTTTGGCGTCCACTGTAGGGCTAAGAATAATAGTAGTTATTTGATACAAATCTCCATAACACACTATATTTTACGCTTGCTCTTTAAAGTTTCAATTTCAGTTCAACTTTAAAATGTCAAATTTTCAGTCTGCCAACTTGAACGTCAAGGCCGAACCTGGAAATCATGGAGAAAACAATAATTTGTTTCCAAGCAATGAGGTGGCCCATGTTGATCCCAACGGGGTCCCGATTTCCAATATGATTGACGCCAATTCACAGGTTTCTATCAACGTTAACCTGTCAACTAACCCCGAAAATAGCAATCGTGAAGGTCTCCGACTAACAGTTCGAGAAATGCCCGAGGGCGAAGGTTATGAGGTGAGCTTGCAGCTAACCTTCGATAAATTGCAGGATCAACAGGCAGCGATAGCACACCTATAAAATCAATGACATGCCCCTAGCAGGGTCGAGCTCAAACGGTCCTAGGAGAACACCCGAAGAAATAAACAAACCATTGAGAGGTCGAGTGAAGTTGAGCCCTGGTTCAACCCCGAGATTATGAAAATGCTTGAAACATAGAGGGTGGAATCAAGTGAGAAGAAAACCGAGGCCAATGATAAGAAGGTGGAGACATGCAATTCCAGGGTCGATCAAATCATAGGAGGACCCCATATATTGAAAGGTGCGAATTCCAAGAAATTTATCCAAAAGCCTTTTTCCGAGCGCGGCACCAAAGCCAATCCCAAAGAGATTTCGTATTCCCGATATTTCAAAGTATAATGGAACCATGCATCCTAATGAGCATGTGACATCCTATACATGTGTCATCAAAGGAAACGACTTGGAAGATGATGAAATTGAGTCGGTGTTACTAAAGAATTCCTGGAAAACCATGTCAAAAAAAACAATGATATGGTATCACAACTTACCCCCAAATTCTATTGATTCATTTTCTATGCTTGCATATGCTTTTGTGAAGGACCATATCGGAGCCATCAAGGTCGAAACTAGAAAATTGGACCTTTTTAAGGTTAAACAAAGAGATAATTAGATGTTCAGGGAGTTCATGTCAAGGTTCGAGATGGAATGGATGGACCTGTCTCGGGTTGCCGATAATTCGGCTATTCAGGCATTCACTGAATGACTTAATCCCCGAAGCTCCTTTGTATTCGCAACAGCTAAATTAAAATTTACTATAGTACCCAGCGGTAACTTGGCTGACGTCCACAACCAGTATCAATCAAAAATTAGAATCGAGGACGACTAACTCGGAGCCCCTTCTAGTTTGTTTATCCTTTCAGAGCCGATGACATGTCTACGAGAGTCAACGATCCTGAACCAAGGCTGGTCCAAGATCGTTACCAACCATACAGCGATGATCAAAGGGGAAATAGGTTCATACGTCACCCCACAAGGAACGAAAAGAGAAGAAATCAAGATCCCAATAACCGAGGTCTAATGAGTAAAAATGGTTTTGACAGAGTACTCGGGGCCAGGGAAGAACCAAGGTTATCATAATATAACTTCAATGTTGATGCTACCAGCATCGTATCAGTCATCGAGCGCATCAAGGAAACCAAGTGCTCTCGACCATTGCAGTCTGACTCTATGCAAAGAGATCCTAACTTGATGTGTAAGTATCATGGCACGCATGGCCACATGACAAGGGATTGTCGGCAATTGAGAGAAGAAGTTACCCAATTGTTTTACAATGGGCACCTCCAAGAACTTCTAAGTGATCGAGCTAAAAAGTACTTTAGGAACAGGGACACCAAAAAATAGGTCAAACAAGAAGAACCTCATCATATATCAACATGATTATTGGAGGGGTCGGTGTCCCCCAAGGGCGAATGATAAAACGCACTGAAGTATCCATCACGGGGGGAAAATTCACCCGGGATTATGCCCTAGAGGAACCATTTTATTCAGCGACAAGGATATTGAGGGCATAATACAACCTCATAATGATGCACTAGTAATATCTGTACTAATCAATAAATTCAAGTTAAACATGTGTTGCTTGATCCAGGTGACTCATCCAATATCATCCAATCGAGGGTTGTAGAGAAATTGGGGTTGCAGGACAAATAGTGTCAGCAACCCGCTAATTGAACGAATTTAAGATATAATTCAAAAATCGCTGGGATGATCCAAGAGACAAAGTTTTATATGATCGAAGGGTACAAGATATTTAATGCTCTATTCAGAAGGCCAGGGGTTCACAACATAAGGGAGATAACTTCGACCTTGAACCAGGTGTTAAAATTCTCTACACCGGGAGGAATGATCGGGTCCAACCCTACACCTCTACAAAGTGAAAAGAGTGGTTGATGCATCTTTTACCCGAGAAGGTTGGGATCGAATCCACTAGAGCTAGAATGTTTAGGATTTGGATTGATATCTAAACTAGTAGTGTGTAGTGCTCTTAATTACACTTCCAATCATATTTGTTTGTTTGTTACTTCTAATTTTATGCTAATGATATGTGAAATTATACCAAGTATGAATACTTGAAAGGTTTTTAAATGGTTAAAGACACACTTGGGAAGTGACTTTCTCCTAGGTGAATAGTTGACGGGTTCTACAGCTAAGGCAAAGTTGTTATGTCGGAGATTGCGATATAGCCAATGCATGAAACTACTCGCTCTATACCTCTCGGTAGCTTGAGTGACTTTGCCCTAATTGAAATTTTCAAGACCAATTGGGTGTCAAAGTTGTGCAAGCAATATAGGCTCAATTCGGGTATTACTATCTCTAGGTTTAACCCTTTAATTGGGGCTATCAATCTCTTGAATACGCCCCAATTCCTTGTTGGACTTATTTTTCTAGACTCAAGCTCTCTTTCTTAAGAAGATCCCAAGTCAAAAAGGAACAAATTAGTGTTTGCAATCATTAATTCAATACAAATCAGTCCAAATATCAACCACCCACAAATATCTAAGCCTTAAAACAAAAGACTCATCAAATACACACACTAGGGTTGAACCACACCCCTAGATAATGGGTCTAGCTAATCATAATAATGGAAGAATTCAAATATTTAGATGAAAAACAACCCACATAATATGATTACAAACAAAGAATTGAAGATTCAGTGTTAAACTAGCTACAAATTACTCAAAATGGACTAAAATTGCTGTTCAAGTGCTCTGCTAAGATAAAGATACCATAAAATGTGAAAAATAAGTATTTATACAAGGCCAAAGTTTTTGGACAAAAATACCCCTGACGGAGGTATCGCGAACCGCAAAAAATGCACACTGGCTGCGGTGAGGCTTTTTGGCTTCATTTCTACGTCTCTGAATCTGACCATCGCGGACAACATAAAATGGACCGCGGACCGCAGTGGCTTCCAACTTCCAAACCCCCAGCTCTCTGAATCCCCTCTCCGCGGATCGCATAAAATATATTGCGACCGCAATGAGGTTACTGCGGCTGCAAAGAATCTACCACGGACTGCGGTGCTTGAGTTTCCAAAATTGCATCTTTCTAATATTTTCCGTCGTGGACCGCCGTGGATTTACTGTTGTAATAGTGCTTTGACTTGTTCTTGGTGCTTGAGCAGGTTTCAGTCCTTTTTGAGCTGGTTTTGACTTCCTTGTCACTTTTTGACCAAACACTGCAAATAAGTACAACATGTAAGCTTTTGCGATTACTTGTATACATTTTTATTCCAAAACTAGAGAAAAAAAGAGTATAAAATAGACTACAATCCCCAGTTATCAACTCCCCCAAACTTAAGCTTTTATTTGTCCTCAAGCAATCAAAGTAAGTCCCACCTCCTTAAGAATAAAACCAAGAAATACATCTTACCTAAAGTGACCTCATCTAACATCAATTGGGACTAACAATTGCTCTCAAACCAAACGAATCATTAACAACATTCAACCTTTTAAGCATCATGGTTTTAGTGCGACACAAAAGCATCAAGAGTTGACTCAACTTAACAAGGAAACCCTTTATACTACTTTGGTCATTGTGGAAACAAAACTTATGCTCCTCAACTCTCCATAAGCAAACCTCACTTTTGCATTATAGCACTTAGAATGAGGATTGTGGGAAACACACTGATCTCTCCCAAGGAAAGGTCGCAAGTCCGGCTCTAAGTACCATAAGCTTGCCCCTTACGTGAGTCAGCACTAATGTACGCTTCATTCAACTCAAGATCATATAGGAATATTACGGAGATATAGTGAAGGATTTTGGTTCGGGGTAGGAAATATTTGGTCTAAGTAGGTTTCATCTTCCCTTAAGCACTTCATTTGCTTCATTTTGTCCCTCCGTCTCTTGACTTTTTGAGTCATTTACTTCTTTCTTAGGGGTTAGAGAGATACATTCACTCTTTATTGTTCATTTCAAACCTTTTTCACCTTTCTAAACTTTCCACACCTTTCATCTCTTTACTTTTATAGAATCCCGTTATTTCTTCCACATTGTTCATTTTTTTTTTACTTTGATTTTGTTTCTTTTTCTTTGTATCTTCCCTTTTTTCATTTTTTACCTTTTACCACTTTTTTGAATTCCTCGTCTCTCCCCACAAACTTATGCTTTTGACTTGTGCAAAGGAAAGATCGGGTGCTAAAAGAGGGTCTTTTTAGAACGGATAAAGGCTTGTATCATGGTCATTGAAAGAAAAAGGGATATGGTTCAAAAGGGTTATCTATGGATATTATCATTGGTAGTTCTATGAATATTTTAAAGATAACATTCGGATCAAGGAGATCCTATAATCACCTCTCAAGTCAAACTACACTTAGAATTTTTCCTAGACAAATATTCAGGGAAAGTTCTAATCGCACGGGACTTGGACTTGCAATTCAAATTCTCACCACACACGTTATAGAATTGCAAAAGAGACAGAGTCAGAGGCCCACAACAACCTTAGCTAAGATATGAGAAATAAAAATGGTCCCGAAAAATCACTTGATGATTATTGGCCAACACAAGAGTTTTAAGGTCACAACTGTCACCATCCTATACACACCAATTTGTTTTTGACCATAACATCAAAGGCAAATGTGTTAGGCCCAAGTGAAGATTTGCTTGAGGCACTTTTACTCATTAGCTACTATTTACACAAAAACTAAAAGAAAACATATTCAAACCTTAAGAAGTTTGTCATACCATCCATCATCGGGAAGAGCCACCCGGTTCACACAAATTTCACCTTTGGAAAGAATCGCAGAATTAAGAAAACCAAAGGCTTATTGCATACAAAACTCAAAATAAGAAGCTACGAAAATGAAGTAAGAAGCTATGAAAGAAAATGTGAAAAGTAAATTGAATATGTACAATAGAGGATTTAAATGAATATACATAAGAGGTGATGAATATATATATCAAAAATTAACTATATATACAGACCAAGGTTGCAAAATACGAAAATTGAAATAAATATGGTAGAATTATATACAGACCAAAAATGAAAAAAGAAACATAATAAAAATGAAAATCGTATCATTTTATAATCCAATATCATCCAAATAGAGCTACCCCCTCAAATGAAAGATAGCATTTTTCTCAATGCTATCTAACCAAAAATAGCTCAAGAATAAGATAGAGAGTAAAGAGAAACTCTCTATTGGTCCTCCGTCTACATGAGATCACGAGCATGGGTCCCTGGGTCCTGTGACTGCTCGGGAACCTGTGACTGGATCCCGGTATCCTATGCCTACACTGGGACCTAAGGCTGCTCTGGGGCTTGAGGCTGGCTAGAGGAACCTCCCTGCGGGTCCTCAAGCTCTATCACTGCATCATCTGTCTGCGGGACCACTCTCCTCCTCTTCGGTGCCTGATGCTGCTCCAGCTCAGCCAGAACTAATGTAGGATGCTCATACAATAGTAGGTCCAATGGTATATGGTTAGCAACCTTAATCTTCTGCACTTCTACTCTCAACTCCTTCACAGACTCCTTTGATGCTCGAGTCTTTATCAACTTCTTTGTTTCCTTTGTCAGCTCCTTCAATGATTTCCCATGAGTACCTACAGCCTCCAATATCAAATGTTGGTTCTACATGAGCTTCTTTTGGTTGTCCAGAAGCTCCTTGAGTGTCTCCTCCACTGAAGATGGAATCTGTAGCTATGGGGGTACGGATTGGGCTGTCATCGAGCTAGAAAGCACAGACAGCTTAGAAGTAGCTTCCTGCATCCAGTTGTTGATACTGGAAAGGGTTTGGCTCAAACGGCGGGTAGTCAAAGGGTAGGCTGTGGATGAGGGAATATCTGGAACTATGGAAGTAGAGGGTCCTGGGGCAATATCCAGTGTAGGTGAGGGAGGCTGAGCAGGGACTAATGCTACTACTGGCTCTTCAGACTGGTCAGTAGAAGTAGTGGCTTTTCCTTTCGGATATTTGTCTTTGGGGTTTTCATCACCCTTTAGGCTATACCAGGAAAAAGACATCTTTGGTTTCACCTTCACATCAAACTTCCTTTTCTCTACTTCATGGTCCTCAAAGTACATTGTCAGGAAATTTGGGAGGGGCTTTGATGTATCACCTTCATTGACCACCTTGTAATCACCTTAGACATAACATTCCCGGTGTTTATAGGGTACCTTGCTATGATAGAAGCCACCAATAATTCCCGAGAGACCGGCAGAGTGTTCTCATGAGTAATGGGGTCAAGCCTGCTACATGCGAAAGTCTACCACCCCTTTGCCTCGAAGATCAAAGTTTTCCTTAGAATTTGAACCCCTGATGTCAACCAAGCTAGGGTGGTGCCCAGGTGTGCCAGGTTATCGTCCAACCACGGAGGGGCTGCCTCATCTAATGCTACCTTGTCTAGGTATAGGGATTCACCTTCCTCCAAAAAGTGCAGGTAGTCATTGATTGTCTTCCCATCAAACTTTAGTGTTAAATTCCGCACATTCGTCACTTTAGTTCCCTTTTTGATGTGGGCATCATTAGAGTAGAACCTCTTGACTAAGTTCTCATTTTCCTCCTCAAATTTGCTTTTAAAATATTCCCAGTCGGCCACTCTATAAATTGCCTCTTCACATTAGGGTTGTGAGGCAGAAGGTCCCTCTCAATAAATTGTTGCTCAAGAATCAACTTCCTCTAAGGCCACCACTCTCTGAAATTGTGGTATGCTATATCACTAACAAATATATCCTGCCAAGCCTCAGGGTTTCTAGTTCTCTCCACCCTCTCGGTTCGGGGTTCTCCTCTTTATTCTTCAGCAATGGGATCCTCCCTAGGTGTTAATGTATATTTTGCACTATCAATACTCTCTGATGAGCCCTCAGAGGACTCAGAAAAAAATTGAACTAAAGCTTGAGCAATAGGAGGCCTGGAGGTGTGGGCACATCTCTTAAACTAAACTTCCCCTGAAAGTCAGGAGCATACTCTGGCACTGAATCAGAGCCAGATGCCTCCCGGGAGGGTACATACTCATTTCCCTCTAAATGGGAAGTAGCTCTATCTCCAGCCTTGATTTGCTTTCATGTATCTCCAACTACTTTCCGAATTTTTGGGGTTAATCTTATAATTCCTCGTCCCCTACCCCCAGAGGACTCTCCTTTTTTTTCTTTTAGTTTTTCACCACTGCCTCGTAACTTAACCATTGTCTGCAAATAGAATTTAGTTAAAGCTTGTTAGTATCATAGTACCAGAAGAAACAGTGAAGAATATGCTTGAAAATAGCTGACTGCGGACCGCATAAAAAGCATTGCGGCTGCAAGGGAACCACCGGGAATTTCAGTAGAGTGGGATTCTGACTACCCACTCCCTGATTCAAGTCACCGCGGACCGTATAAAATTTTACGGTTGTGGTAAGGCACCGTGGACCGCCAAAAATTAACCACGGCCGCGTTCCTTAAAGTTTACATCTCTGAAGTTTTACCACTGCGGACTGCATAAAATAGCATCACAGACCGCAGAGAGGCCCCGCGGACTGCGGTAAGCCATACTCAGTAACACAAACCTAGGGTATCAATTTTTTCTCACTTTAAGCCACAATCCACATATTATCAACCCACTAGGTAGTCAATCATTATTTTTAACTAATTAACCATATTCTAAACAACACTATGCAACCCTAAGCTAAAGATTGAAAGAAAAGGGAAGAAGAAGAAGTATGAACTAACAAATTAAAAGAAAATAAAACAAAATTGAAGACTAGGGAAAGATTTGAAGTACCAGAGATGACATGCAATACAAATGCTTGATAATCAGTGTTTGAATTTGTGCACTTAGGGCGTGATGAACAGCAGTTTTTTCTATTTAGAGAGCAAATAAGCGAAAAGTTTAAATCAAGGCATGAGGTCCTATTTATAGAAAAAGGATCTGGGACCCACATTGCCCACCCACCGCGGTCCGCATAAAATGCACTATGAACCGCGGTACTAAACCAGAAGAAGCACTAGAAAGGATGTCATTGCGAATCGCAATAAATGCTCTGCGGTCACGATAGGGCACCGCGGACCGCATAAAATGCATTGTGGATGTGGTGCCAACTTCAGAGAACCTCCACTTTTTACCATTCAACACTGCGGAACACAATAAAAAAAAATTCCCTGCAATAAGGCCATTGCGGCCATGAAAATTCAATGCGGCAGCGGTCCAAACTTCAGAGAGCGCAACGCTTTTCCAATGTGGTCCTACACTGCATCAAAACAACCATACACACATCTCACAGCCAGTTAGTCGAACAGCAAATACTACACTAATAATAAAATCAAAGAAAAAAAAAAGAAAGACACATGGGTTGCCTCCCAAGAAGCACCTGATTTAACGTTGCGGAATGATGCAAGTTAGCATCAAATCACTCTAGATATATTAGTGCCACCACGTGGCTGTCATCAATATTTCCAAGGTAATGCTTGACTCTGTGCCTATTAACTCTGAAGACCTCCCCATTTTTATTTTTCAAGTCAAGTGCACAAAACGGAGTCACAAGCACCACTTCAAAAGGTCCACTCTATTTTGACTTAAGCTTTTCCGAAAACACACGTAACCGATAATTGAACAAGAGAACCAAAGCACCCACTTTGGACTCCTTTCCACGAGCATACTTATCATGAAGGTTCTTCGTCTTGTCCTTATACAAGGACGAACTTGAGTAGGCATGAAATCAGAATTCATCAAGTTCATTAAGCTGCTCCACACAAATATTTATGCCATATTCCATTCAAGATTCAGCTTCCTCAAAGCCCACATGTCCTTTTACTCTAACTCATGCCGGTAGATGGCAAGTTTTTCCAAATACCAACTAGTATGCAGACATACCAATCGGAGTGTTGTAAGCAGTCCTATAAACCCATAGAGCATCATCTAATTTCTTTAACCAATTGGTCCTATTTTCATTGACCATCTTTAATAATATCGTCTTTATTTTCCTGTTTGAGACTTCAACTTGGCCACTCGCTTGGGGATGATAAGGGGTAGAAACTTTATGATTAACACCATACTTTGCAAGCAATGTCTCGAAAGCTCTATTACAAAAATGAGACCCCCCATCATTTATGATTGTTTGGGGAGTGCCAAACCTAGTAAAAATACTCTTCTTGAGAAAGGCAACAACACTCCGAACCTCATTATTGGGTAAAGCCATGACCTCAACCCACTTTGAAATATAGTCAACTGCCAATAGAATGTATGTGTTGCCACATGATCTAACAAACAGGCCCATGAAATCAATGCCCCACACATCAAAAATATCAACTACGAGAATAGTATTAAGAGGCATCTCATCCTTCTTCAAAATTCCACCCGCTCTTTGACATTCATCGCATCTCTTCACAAGTTTACTTGCATCCTTGTACAAAGTTGGCCGGTAAAACCCACAACTAAGAACCTTCGAAACAGTCCTTGCCCCGCCATGATGACCACCATAAGGGGAGGAATGACAAGTCTCTAAGATACTCAACTGCTCCTCCTCTGGGACACACCTCCAGATCACAGTGTCAGTACAAATCTTGAGCAAGTAGCGGCTCATCTTAATAGAAGTCCAAACTATCCTGTTTACACCTCCAATCATATTTTTTTGTTTGTTACTTCTAATTTTATGCTAATGATATGTGAAATTGTACTAAGTATGAATTCTTGCAAGGTTTTATAAATGGTTAAAGAGACACTAGGGAAGTGACTCTCTCCTAGGTGAATACTTGACGGGTTCTAAAGCATAAGGCAAAGTTGATATGTTGGCAATTGCGATATAGCCAATGCACGAAACTAATCACTCTATACTTCTCGGTAGCTTGAGTGACATTACCCTAATTGACTTTCTCAATACCAATTTGGTGAAATTGTGCAAGCACTATAGGCTCAATTTGGGCATTAGTATCTCTAGGTTTAACCCTTTAATTGGGGCTATCAATCTCTTGAATAAGCCCCAATTACTTGTTGGATTGCTTTTCCTAGACTCAAGCTTTCTTTCACAAGAAGAGCCCAAGTTAAAAAGGCACAAATTAGTATTTGCAACCACTAATTCAACATGAAAAATATCAATCACCCATAAACATCTAAGCCTTAAAATAAAAGACTTATCAAATACCCATACTAGGGTTGAGCCACAACCCTAGCTAATTGGTCTAGCTACTCATAATAATGGAAGAACTCAAATATTTAGATGAAGAATAACCCATATAATATGATTACAAACTAAGACTTGAAGATTCAGTATTAACCTAGCTATAAATTACCCAAAAGGGACTAAATTTTCCCGACAAAAATACCCCTAACAGAGGTACTGTGGACCGCAAAAAATACACCACAGCCGCGGTGTGGCTTTTTGGCTTCATTTATAGGTCTCTGAATCTTGCCACCGCGGACCAATAAAATAGACCCTAGTCGGGGTGGATTCACTGCAGACCGCACAAAATGGACTACGGACTGCAGTGGCTTCCAACTTCCAAACTCCCATCTCTCTGAATCCCCTCTCCATGGACGGCATAAAATGGATTGCGGCTGTGTTGAGGCTACTGTGGCCGCAAAGAATCTATCACGGACCGCAGTTCTTGAGTTTTCAAAATTGCATCTCTCTGATCTTTTCCACCGTGGACCGCAACAAATACATTGCGATCGCGGTGAGGCTATTATTGTTGCAGTAGACTTACTATTGTGGCAGTGCTTTGACTTGTTCTTGGTGTTTGAGCAGGTTTCATTTCGTTTTGATCAGGTTTTGACTTCCTTATCACTTTTTGACCAAACACTACAAACAAGTACAACATGTAAGCTTTTTGGATTACTTGTATACATTTTTATTCCAAACCTCAAGCAAAAAGGAGTATAAAATAGACTAGAATCTCTAGTTATCAAGGAACCAGGATGGTCTATGGAGAACAGCTGCAAAGGAGATGTTCGAAGTCAACAAAGTACTCTTGGTTCCCACAGTGTTGACCTCAAGTAACATGAAGCTAGCCAAGGAAGAAACTAAATGGCAATCACCGATGACGACCTTGAAAAAATTGGAGGAACGAGGTATAAATAGTGAGGAAGATTATGGAGCCCCAAGATCATTCATAGCTCCTGATGACACTGATGCCACTAAAGCGATGCTTCAGGAGTTGGAACAAATCATACTAATCGAATTTCTACCAGATTTAAAGGTATATCTTGACATGGGGAAACCCCCAAGCTAAGGAAAAAACTCATTGATTTCCTTAAAGCTAACATAGATTCTTTTTCTTGGTCCCTTCTTGACATGATTGGGATCCCACCAAAGGTAACCACTTATATGCTGAGCTTAGACCCAAAGTTCTATCCAGCTAAATAGAAGAGGAGGCCGCAGTCCAAGGTCAAGCATGCATTCATCAAAGATGAGGTATAGAAATACCTTAAAATAGGGTCTATCCGGGAGGTTAAATACTCGGACTAGTTAGCGAACATAACTATAGTGCTTAAAATGGGAATAAGCTAAGAATATGTGTAGATTACAAAGATCTAAACAAGACATTCCCTAAAGATTCTTTTCCGTTGCGTAATAACGATTGAATGATTGACGCGACAATCGAACATGAGATACTTAGATTTCTCGATGCCTACTCCGCGTACAACCAAATTCGGATAGACCCTGGCGATCAAGAAAAGACTTCTTTTATCACTAAACTTGGAACATACTGTTATAATGCAATGTTGTTCGGATTAAAGAATGTTGGTGCAACTTATTAACGCCTATTAAACTGGATGTTCGAAGAATAGATAGGTATATCAATGGAATTTTATATTGACGACATGTTAGTTAAGTCCCTGCAACCAGAGGACCACTTGAAACATTTGTACGAGACCTTCCACATATTGCCAAAATACAATATGAAGTTGAACTTAGAGAAGTGTGCATTTAAGGTAGGATCAGGAAACTTCCTCAGGTTCATGCTATCCAATCGAGGAATCGAGATCAACCCTAATAAAATCAAGGCCATAGAGGACATCACCGTGGTGGACAACTTGAAGGCCGTCCAAAGACAAACCGAGCGAATAGCCGCCCTAGGTCGTTTCATTACGAGGTCTTCAGATGAAAGCCATCGATTCTTCTCATTGTTAAAGAAGAAGAATAATTTCTCCTAGACCCTGGAATGCCAACAAGCTTTGGAAGAACTCAAATGTTACATGTCGTGTCCAAACCTACTGTACACTCCGAAGGAAGATCAGCAGTTATACCTTTACTTGGCAGTTTCTAAGGTGACGTTAAGTGGAGTTTAAGTCGGGGAGGAGAAAGGTGTGAAATTTCCTATTTACTATGTTAGTAAAACTCTAGGCGAGGCCGAAACAAGGTATCTGCACCAAGAAAAGGTTGTGTTCACTTTGCTAAGCGCCTCTAAAAAAGCTAAAGTCGTACTTTCAATGCCACCCCATATGTGTCGTCACCTCTTACCCACTGAGGAACATATATGCACAAACCCAAACTCTTGGGCCAGTTGGCCAAATGGGTCGATATCGAGTATCGACCCCGAATCGCCATAAAACCTTAAATTTTGGCACACTTTGTGGCCGACTTTACAATGGCCTTAATATCTGAAATCGAAAGGGAATTATTATTAACGAAGGGGACTACCTCGGGAATCTGGAAATTTTTTAAATATGGTGCCTCGAACGTAAAGGGGTTCGGGATTGACATCGTATAAAACCACATACTGGGAATATAGTTAATTAGAACTGTGAAATTGACTAACAATGAGGCCGAGTGTGAGGCCATGATTGCAAGTCTTGAATATGCTAAAAGCCTTGGGGCCGAGGTGATAGAAGCTAAGTGTGACTCCCTCTTAGTGGTAACTCAAGTTAATAGGACGTTCGAAGTAAAAACTAAATAGGTAATGCTGCATCAATTAAGTGCATGGACCCTAAAACACGTACCCCAAGATCATAGAGGCCGATGCTCTAGCTAACTTAGGGTCGTCGGTCGATGTAGATGAATGTAGTTCCAGAACAATTGTGCCGCTCATGAAGTCGGTTATAGAAGAAGGTCATGACGAAGTAAATTTGATGAGTTTAATATGGGATTGGAGGAACAATAACATAGACTACTTAATGACCAGAATATTTCCCTCAGATCCCAAAGAATTGAGAGTTATGCGTACCAAGGCTGTCAGATTTATCTTGGTCGAAGGGACAATATTCAGAATAACATTCGACGGCCCACTACCGAGAGATACCAAATATACCTTGAGAGAAGTTCACAAAGGCATGTGCAGGAACCATTCTTGGGCATAATCTTTGGTTCAGAAATTAATCAGGGTCGTCTATTACTTGAGTGAAATGGAGAAAGATGTGAAGGACTTCATACGAATGTGCGACGATTGGAGACACGCACTGATGATCCATCAATCGGGAGAAATACTCCACTTGGTATTGGCCATTTATGAAGTGGTAAATGGACATCGTCGATCCCCTACCATGGCATCCGGTAAGTCTTAATTCAAATATTTTATGATCGATTATTTTAAATGGTTCAAAGCTCAAACGTTCGAAAAATTCTGGGATAAAGAAGTCATTGTTTTCATTTGGGACCACATTATATGTCGATTTGGTATATCGGCAGAGGTAGTTTGCGATAATGGAAAATAATTCATTGTCAGATAGGTAAACAATTTTTTGAAGATCACAAGATCAAAAAGATACTATTTTCACCTTATCACCCTAGTGGGAATGGGCAGGTAGAATAACCAAACAAGACCTAATTTCAATACCTAAAAAAGAGGTTGATTGATGCCAAATGAAAATGGAAGGAAATCCTACCCGAAGTCTTGTGGGCATACTGTATCACCTCGAAGTCTAGTATCGGGGCCACCCCATTTTCGTTGGTCTATGCTGCCAAAGCCTTAATATCATTCAAACTAGGAGAACCGCTTCATATACTCGGCCTTTGTCTTTAAGAGAGTCTCGGGCGCCTCCATATCGGTCTTATACTTAGCCACCTTTACCTCCACTTTAGTAGAGGTTTTGTCCAATTTTGCCTCCGGTGCTGATAATTCTTTTCTAAGGGCATCTCATTTCGCGACGACCGAGCTCAGTTGTGCCCAAACATCACCATTCGAACTTGACCACTTGTCATCTTTGTCCTTCGCCACCAAATGTTGGTTCTCGACCAATGCCAACTCTGCCTTAGCAGCTTCCTTCTTTGAGGCCAACTGGTCCATCCTACCGTTCCATAGTTTGGTTTGGGCCTTGACATCGTACATCTCAGCCCGCAACTGGTCGATCAAGTCTATCTTTTATTAGACCTACGAAGGTATGTTGTTAGTAACCATGAATAGGTGCTCATTTTTAGCTTCAAAGGCCTTTACCTTTTTAACTAGGTCACCGTGTTCCCATTTTAAGGTCGAGGCTTCGGTTCGAGCTTTTTTCAGATTGCCTAGAGAATCGGGAGGCCTTTAAGGAACCCGTCATGTTTCTCACCAAAAAGCATGTGCATGTCCTTCTTCTAGACCTATTCTTTGAGTTCGAGCTCAAGCCGGATGATTTCCAAAGGTATCAGAGGAAGCTTACGTGGTGAAGCTCTGAAGCCTGTAAAACAGTGGAATTAGTAAGAGACATCAAAGAAAAACTTAAGTGGGATTCATAAAGGGAGTATGAAGCGTTAGAGAGTTACTCATATTAGTGCTTCCTGTGACACATTGAAGAATCCTGATGTACCGACCTCGTTCGTCTTTAACTAGTCCTTCTCGGTCACCAGGCACTGGAGATAGCTGGCTACGCCTACCAGAATGGACAGGACCTAAGCATCCTTCAGGACTATGAGAACAGCTATTCTCTGCACTTGGGGTCCACGCTCGGTGCAGGAAATTGCTTCACCAATCTTGGGCTCAAACTCCTCCTGTTGGCTCCCAAGGGCATGTCTTTCTTCTCGATTTCCAGGTGACCCAGCCCGGAGAAATCTTCCAATATGGACATGTCCATGCCATCGAAGAAGGATTGAAAAGGATTATCTTCACCTTATTCTCCTTCACTTGATTTTTCGTCACCCTCTTAGGTCTCTTCAAGTATGGACTCTACATAGGATGGCATCTCGATGATATCGATCACACAAGTCGCCTCCTTCAGAGTAGGAACGGATTATTGGGAGGTCGCGGCCTCCATCTTCACTTCGACCTCTTGAATCAAAATGGGATTGGACTTATGGCCCCATTCCTGGTCGTCTCCTGCTCCATGGCAGGGGTCGATCCATGGGTCATAAAGATGCCATCTTCTTCGTCCTTATCCCTGAGCCGGTAGAGGAAGTCAGGGTCAGATACCCTTCATTTAGTATTCTTCTTGGGCTTCCAAAATTGGGTGGCCACCCTCTTTTTTCTATTCGCCTCGGAATCCGAGGAACCCAAGAAGTTTATTTTCCTCTTATTCTCCTCCTCCATGGAAATCCCGAAATGCCCCAAAATGGAGGGTTCGGCGGGTAAGGAAGTATCCTCGTTCCTGTCCAGCGGCCTGAGTTCAGTAGTTTTGAATAGACCTTTAAAAGAAGAGAAAAGGTTACAATTATGTAAGTTGGGGACATAGTGATAGTTGTGCAGAGAAGAACCTGACCATGAGAAGGGGCCTCTCATTTGACCTTCGAAAATTTGCACCATGTGCGCTCAGAGTACGACATCTACTTGTAGATCCCTTCAACCTATTCCTTGAACCAGAGGATCGCATCAGGAACTCGGGCAATAGTAACATTGTTGTAAATACAGGCAATAAGAGAAAGAATGAAAAGAATTTAATACTTAAGGAAGATGACACTTAAGAAATGCGTTCCACATCTCGGGGAATGACAGAAACGTGAGAGGGATTAGGTCTTCAGTTTTCACTCGAACAACCCTCCCCGACCAACCTCGATCTCGATCCTCGTCGATGCTTGAGAAGAGAGCCTTTCTTGCTCGGTGAATGAGCTTTATTTATCCCCCTTAGAAAGTTCAGGTATTATAGAGACGGAGTAGGTGGTCGAGGGTGAACCAAGGAGGTTTGGTGTTATTCACAAAATGGCGTAGGAGGATAACGATCCTCTAGATGGACGGATGGATTTGCTTGAGACACACCTCATTCCTCTTACAAAAGGCTAGGATTACTGGGTCTATTAGGACCGATGTAAAGTGGTAAGTGTAGACGCTTAAATACCCCTCCACATGGGTAGTAATATCATTATTAGGTTTGGGGACGACCATGTCATTGCATTCCCATTTACGGTCCTCTTGGACTATCGGAAGGGTGTCTTTAGTAACAGAGCATATATATATCCATGCCCCCTCACCTTGGTTTTGTTGGACGGAGGTCTTATCGACATTGAAATCATCCCCAATAGAGAAACCCCCGGGTATAAAGCTTTTCATAGGAGGCACAGGAGCCACCTCGAGGACAATCACCTCAATGCCCGTGGTCGGGTAGGAAGATGAGGGGGCCGCTTGTTGTGGTACAGACTTGGAAGTTTTAGCTATCATGAATCTGGGAAATATAGTAAGATTTGAAAAAGGAGCATGAAGATTTGAAGGTTAGAGATGAAGATATGAAGTTCTGGGTTGGAAATCCAAGAAAAATGTGAAGGTTTGAAGGTCAGATATGAAGGTATCAAGGTTTAAGAAGCAAGTTATAATGATTTGAAAAAGTTAAAAGCCGTTATAAAGTCTGAAGGTAAAAATTAGGATCAGAAAGTGAAAGAAATGCAATAGGGTGAAGCTTTTATATGGGAGAAATAGTCAATACGCGACATGTCACATTTGAATACGGCCAATTGGGGACTGACACGTGTCGAGAGTCAGAACAGCGCGACAGACGAAACATTTTGGCTTATTGTCACCTCGATTGTAATATACGAGGGAATGAACCGGAGTTCATCTATCGCTTCAGCAAAATTGCTCTTTGAAAAATTAAGGGACTATATGTATATGGGTGAAATAGGGGATGGCGCATACCCCAATTTCCCGATGTATGATACGAACTGAGGACATAAACATATGGGATCGACATCAAAGCTGGGAACTCTTTTGTATCGAGACCCATAAAAAGTAGACGAAGTGCTCGCCATTGGACCTGATGAAACGACGCAACCCGGACTCGGGATGGGTTCTGAGACTTCAGAAAACACCATGAACGGTTGTACACGACAGATAGAGGGCCGTGATATCCGCAACTAACAAGATATCACGGCGTGTATATTGCTCGATGACGGTTATGAATCATTGTTTATGAGAAAGGAAGACTTTTTACCATTTTAGATTTGTACTAGGAATAAAACTTACATATTATATAAAAGGGAAGCTTTTCTATGATAAAAGACATTGTAACATGTATACCAAGACAATACAAATTCATTTTTATGCTTTCTAGATATTGCAAAGATCTTACTTCATTGTTGTCCTTCATACCCAATTGGTTTTGAACCAAGGATTCAACAGAGGGTAGAAATTATTGTCCAACCCAAGTTCAAGATGGGCCATAACATTTCAATTGATTTAATTATTCATTTCTGTCTTTCACTTGTTTATCTAATATCTTTGATTATCTGTGTTGAACCAATTCATATATTTTAAAAAATGCGCACAAATTTAATTGTTATTCGTTTTAAGGGTAAACACCTATATTCCAATTTAAATATTTGTTGTACTAATTCTTAGGAAAAAAGAAAGAAAAAAAATCCCAAGTTGACTCAAGTTTTCAACCAATTTACGTAAGTCTGGAATTATTCCAAAACCAATTTGATACTTCTATATATTACTCTTACGACGTAAATTAAACGTTTCACCAATGTAAAGCAGATTCTCCCTAATCGTTTTTCTGTACTTGGCCACTAATTTTTGCAAGTATATTCATTCGATGGATTAGTTCTCTTTTATTCTTTTCTTTTAAATTTTTCATTTTCTTTATCAGGAAAAAAAGAGAAGATTCCTTGAATATTTCTTCTTCTTTTCAATTTTCTATAGAAAGAAACTTGATAAAGGATGTTAGTTCTAGAAACATTCGTCCAGTAATAAGAATTTGCGACACACGTTTATGCTCTTCTTTCATTGGAAAGAACAGAACAAACCTAACTCGAAACCACACTGCCGTCCCCGTTTAACATTAATTTACATAAAGAAAGAAGTGAGAATTTATTTAGCTAATTCTAATTTGTGTGGGATTAAGACGTAGTCATTATTATCCTTAAATTTATTAGGTATTAATATATTCTTATGATAAAAATTATATACATTGACTGTAAAGAATTTTTACAATTATCATAGTAATTTAGCTAGTTATCCCAAGTTATTTTTGGTTAGTATGTAAAGCTTGTTACCAAAAATGAAGTATTATTTTTTATTGTAGGTTAACTTTATTTGAAGTGCCAAAATTTTATTTTCTCCATTGCAATTTATGTGATACACTTTTCTTATTAATGTATTCCAAAAACATGACACTATTATTTTATTTAAAAAACTGAACTTTTAAACTTTTAAATTTACTCATTTACTCTTAATAAGAAGATTTTATAGTTACATAAATATTAAGGCATATTTGAAACCATAAATTTTAAAAGTGTCTTTGTTTTATTAAATTTCATGTCGAGCTAAATATGTTACATAAATTAAAACATAAAGAGTATATATTATTTGTGCAGAAACCTTAAAACTCTTTTAAAAGCTGCATGCACTACAAAAAAACTCAATTACCAACAAAAAAAAATGTTGGTAATTGATCAAATTGGTTGGTATTTTGACTTACTAATCGATTACCAACGGAAATTGGCCTGTTGCTAAAAGGCTCGATGGCAAATTTTACCAACCAGATTGAATTGGTTGGTAAATTTACCAACTAAAAATTAGTTAGTAAACACCAAATAAATATGTTGGCAAATTTTAAATCTTGAGTCCAAGATTTTCGTTGGTAAATTTACTAACAAAAATTCAGTTGGAAGTTCGTTAGTAAATTTACTAACATATAGAAATTGAGTTAGTAAAATTGGTTTTTGACTATTTAAATTGTGTTTGTAATTGGTTGGTAAATATAGTAACAAGAAAATTTCCATTCGTATTATGTTAGCAACTATACTAATGGATACCAATTTGGTTGGTAAATCCGATAGTATAATTTTTAAAATACATTGGCAATCGGTTGGTAATTTTGTCTATAGAAAAGTTCTATTTAGTAAATTGTAGGCAATTTACAAACAAATTTCAAATTCGTTAACAAATATGGTTATAATAATTGTATTAATATTCATTTAAAGCTTTAAAAGATCCAAAAAAACGAAAACAAAATAAAAAACATACTAAAACTTTATAAATAATAATATCTATCATGAAGTTGAAAGCAGAATCCAAGATGTGTCTAACATAAAAGAAGCTAACATAAATCTAAATGTGACTCGTGTCATTTGGAAACGAGTCGTGTCTACGAGAAGGCGGTATAGGTAAGCCACCTATGAGGACCGATAGACGGTTTTGGAGTAGTTGATCAACTTGCTCGCGCACCTCTTGCTGCATTTCGTGTCTCATTTCTTCACGCATTTCTTCTCTCATTTCTTGTCTAGTCTCTTCTCTGATCTCAGATCTCATCTCATGCTTCATCTCTTCCTTAATTTCTTGCAAACGATGTCCTACACATTCACTCACCCGAGTATTGAAGCCTAAATCTTGAGGTGGAGATATCGAGCTGGAGGAAGCACCAACATGCCCATAGAAAGGAGCTTGAGAACCAAGACCATAAATGCACGTCTTCTTAACACCGACTTCCTCCAAATATATTTGTGAGAAATCAACTTCAGGAGGCTCACCGGACCCATCTTCAGGATGAGACGCAGATAGAATTTTAGACATTATGGCGTCCTGGACAAAAAAAAATGATATAAGCTCTATAATAATAACTTTGACAGAGAAAACATCAAGAACACAGTCATAAAAGGTAACAAAACTGAAAACGCAAATGTCAATAAATGAGCTAAACTCAATTAATTCCCAGTCAATAGAAAAAGTTGAGCATCAGAATTCTCATTCTCTATGCAAGTTCTGATAAGTGGAGATTCTGTAGTCATTTGAACTGGAAGACAACCAATTGGAGGAAATCCAGTCAGTACAATCATACGGCATCCAAACTAGAGGTTCAGTTAAATGCTGCATATGTATCACATTTAGAAAATGTATATCCATTCTATTTTGGTTACTGTATTTCCTATACTTCTGAGAATGTTGCTACTGCCCAACAGACTGAGTCTGTTTTAAATTATACAGCTGCAGTCTCACTCCCAAGCCAGAAAGCAGTTCCCGTCCAGCAGTGTACAGAGAAATCTACTGTTCATTGCAGCTGACATAAAATGTGTTAACTGAAAAGAAAATGTCAAATAAGCCTTCAGTGACATCGCAAGTCAGTAAACGAGCTGATCAACAAGCTAAGGAGATAGAAGAGAAAGGTTGTGATTCAGGAGATGAATTAATAAAAATTGCGCAACACAATGCACTTTTAGCTTAAGCAGGGAATGAACAGCAGAATGCAGTGGTGATAACCAATTCTGGTCATTTTCATTCTCCAGTAAATCAGGGCATTGTAAAAGATGTTACGATACAAAATGGTGATGTAAAAACTGCTCAAACTTCTGTGATGGATAGGAATGCTGCAGATCAACATCTACTATCGAAACCTGTTGTAGTGGATGATAATTTAGAGGCCTCGCATATTGCTTCTCCAGTTCAGCCCATGAATGAGACAACTCCAGAAGGTATTGATCGACTCCTTTGCACAGGCTGATCAATCATATGAAAGTGATGAAAATAATTTCAAGTGTAATGTGCAGCAGCAACAAAGCACTTTCCCTGCTGCTACAGCTCCAGAAATTTTACCAAAAGTTGTTACTGCCCAGACTTGCCTGATATCAGCTACTGTTTCATTGAAACAACCCTTAAATGAGTTAACAGAAATCGACAAGCAGCAAATGGTACAGCATTCTTTGGATCAACCAACTGCTGCACTACCTCCTGTGACACCAAATGATAACAATGCACAGGTTTGTATAATGCCATCGTCTAGTTCATTGACACAGTCATCAAATGCTTTCACTACTACACAGGATACCAACACAGACAAAGGGACAGTACAGAATGAACCATCACCTTATAGGCAAATTTATATTGATCAAGCTGAATCACAGCTTGACAATCATGAAGCAGTCAATCATACAGCTATAGCTGCTTCTGCTGATGCTGTCAAAAATAAAGCAGTAACTCCAAAATCCAAAAATAAAAATCACTTTGCAGGAAACAACCCATCCATACCCTCAACTTCATACTCCTTCTCAACAATTTCCAATTCCAATGATGATGAAGGAGAACTTTTGGAAGAAAAATTACAGATTGGTAACATTAAGCACACAGATAAGTTAACACTTTTGTCAGAAAAAAGATCAAGAGTATGATCAAAATAATTCTGGAGAAGTCTATGAAGATCCAATCAAGCAAAAATGTCAAGGAAAATCTGTAATGAAGAACTGTCATACTCTTCTGCAACAAACAGCAACTCCAAACAGCAATATGAACTGTAACGCTCCACTACTGTTTCATCAAAGTACATTGTTCCATGTGAACAGGCACTGTCAAATGTGGCTACTGCATTTGCTGCGGTTGCACATCACAATGCAAATAGGCCTACACTGTAAATCTTCTGTTAGATCCAGTCTGAATGTTCCCAAGGAACAGAATATATCTGTCAAATATGGTTATTGAATCTGCTGCAGCTGCACATCACAATGCTGGGGTTCTTGCTGTTCGAGGACACAAAATTTATGATGTTGGTCGAGCTGAAGAAATGGCAAATGCTGATTTCGCACAGCAGAGTAAATCTGTTGTTTCCTCCCCAATTTCAATATTCCAAGTGAACAGGCACTGCCAAATGTGGCTACTGAATCTCCTGCATCCAATTTAAATGTTTCCAGTGATCAGTTTCTTCCTAATGTAACTGATGATGCACGACAATTTCCTTTTATTGTTTTTTCAAAATCTTAATCCAAACGCAACAGATCTTAAATTTTGCGACTCTTACTTTCATCTTAGCATCGTTTGAGTTAAAATGGTGAAGATTCTCTAAAGTAAAGTGTAAATATGGATGCTACGACCTCTCCCCAGCATCTGCCTGTGGGAGAGGTTGATCATATCAATTCAGAAAATCATTAGACTCACGGACAAAAACAGTCATATGCTTCAATGCTATCTGGACAAAAAACTGTCGAAAAATTTACTAATCTGGAACTTTGTCCAGTCACGTTTCAGAAAGGAATTCCTACTGTTGAGTTCACAGTAGATGAAGTGAATTCTTTATGGAAAACCAGAACATCAGGAGCTACGTCGGATTTTACCAAAACATTTCGACATCAAAGGTAATTGCAACATTGGACAACTAGAATATCGGCATATTCTGGTAAGATTCTATTTGAAGATTTTGCGAATGCGCTGTCAAAAACTTCTGGCTATGTAAAGTCAAAAGGAGATGAGTTCTTCTTCCGGACATTCCCATGGTCAATGGGATTTAACCCCCGTGAAGAAACATCAATAGCCGTTACTTGGATTTCATTTCCAGAACTGCCAGCGAATTTCTTCGCAAAAAAGTCGTTATTGTCCGTTGCATCTGTAGTGGGAAAACCTATCGCAGTAGATAAGGCCACTCAAGATCGACCTCGACCTAGTACGGCTCGAGTTAAAATCTTGATTAACTTACTCGACAAACATCCAAAGAAAACTAAGATCAAGATAGTCGATAAAAAAACTGGCAAAACTGTCGAATACGTTCAGCAGATTGTATTCGACAATTTACTAAAATATTGCACATGTTGCAATCACCAAGGACATGATACTAAATCTTGTCGATGGAATTCAGAAGACTTGATTGAACAAGTTCGTCACAGTGGCGACACAGAAGGTTGGGACAGTGAGGTTAAATTAAGAGGCGATGCTAGGGAATACTTGAATGCTAATTTTGCAGGACGTCGACACAATATTGCGATAGATGGACAAATCCCAGCTTCATCTCTGCCAGTGTCTGAAGCTCCCTCAATGCCAAATCCTAAGGCTACATTGCTTGGTAAAGGTCAAGCAGATGGAAATAAAAAAGGAGCAGACAGTTATATCAGCAGATGAAAATGCAAAAGGTCCAGACTTGCTGTCGACAGAATCCTCACTGAAGAATGCTACAGAATTTTCAATGACAAACTCGACTACTGCTCATCTTTGTAAAGACTATTACAATTTTGCACAGAAGTCAATTGAAAATGCTGCATTAACTATTGCCACTAATCAATCTACTGTCAAGCTAAAGAGGCTCATTCAATGCCAAAGTCTGATATAACACAACTGACTAAATATACTGTTTCATCAAAATACATTGTTCCATGTGAACAGGCACTGTCAAATGTGGCTACTGCATCTGCTGCGGTTGCACATCACAATGCAAATAGGCCTACACTGTTTTTCCAAGAAAAGGATACAATTTTGGAGTCTCTACTTCCTGCCAAAGATGTTACAAATTCTACTGTTCTACCAGTTCAACGAGGGCAGAACCAGACAGCGCCAAAATTGCTACATGCTTCAAACATTACTACAAGATGCAATGAAAAAAAAAATCATCAACTTTGACTATATCTAACCATTCTAATTCAAATGAATTATACAAAGGGCAACAATCTACTGTACAGCAAGTAGGAACAGCAATGAATTCGCTCAGACAACATACATATAACCAGCATGGCAGGGCCCGACAAGGCTGTGTGATCAATTCTTCAGATACAACTACTGATGTTGTATCTAATGCTGCCTTAGCTCAACCAAATTCTGCTTTACAGTCTGCTGATAATCGACAACACACAAGAGAAGATGGACAATGGTCATCGATGGCCAACAAATAAGTAACACCAAAATCCAACAATAAAACTCAGATCGCAGGAAAGTGTTGCGCAAATTTGAAAAGGGAGCAGGAAAATACGCTTAAACAACGTTTCCATTTTGAAAATCATCGAGTAGAAAGAGTAATCAAGGATGCAATTCAAATTCCAGTTTTTGAAAACAATATAGTTGGAAAATTAAAGACCAAGTGGGAGCCTCCTGATTTAATTCCAAGTAAGCCTCCTTGTCGCACATGCATTCACTTCCTAGATACACCACCAAACAGTGGTCGACCACATTGGAACAAGTAAGTCAGGTGCTATTTTGATGAAAATTGCAACATGGGCAGACATGAAATCAAATGTTAATTAGGCAAATTCCAATGAGAGCGGCCAAACAAAAGCAAGCTGCTACAAATACGTCATCGAAATCCAACCGTTCAAAAAATAAAAGATGATTTTTGAATACCTTTTGAACAAGGTGGAGGACAATGAAATAGAAGTACAACTTCAACATTATACAAGTTTGGAAAATAAGGGACAACAATCAATTGGGTATACTATACATTTTACTCTACGACTTCATTAGTATCCTCAATTGTAATCTCATCACAGAGTATGTTATAAACTCTCTGATGATCATAAAATATTTAGTCATGTCAAGTTCTTATTTTATGCATGCTTGTTAATAAGTGAGGTTGTCAAACCTCAATAGGATTAGTACGGTAAGGATAGCCCGGTTTCAGTACCGGTGCTACTGTCCCTTATTTGAACTTTTCCTAGTTGTTGTAATGTTATTTTCAATTATTAATAAAAAACTAGCCCTAGGCTCTTGCCTAGTGGATTAAAAAAAAAGATCTATTAATAAAGTTTTCCAACCGATTAAGTATTAGTTGGCAAGTTTACTAACAGATACCAATCGGTTGGTAATTTACAAACGCATTTTAGATTAGTTGGTAAAATTAGCAACAAAATCTTTTTGTTGGTAAATAATTGGTTGGTAATTCGTTACTAATCTGTTAATAAATAATACTTCATTTTTTACACCATATTTAACAACGGATATGTACTCCGTTGGTAATATTACCAACGAAAAATATTTGTTAGTAACATTTGAGTTGGTAATCCATTAGTACGCAGTTGCTATATTAGCCGCCTATTTTTTCCGCCATAATTACCAACTAAATTATTTAGTTAGTAATATTTTGGTTGGCAATTCGTTAGGAATCTGTTACTAAATTCTGAAAAATAAATTAGTTACCATTTGGTTAGCAATTTGTTACTAATACACCAATAAATTTGGGGCGTTGGTAAAATCGGTAAGCCATTGGAGTTTTTTTTTGTAGTGATGGAACCTTAGTATTCTTTGGTTAATTTATTGTTTCTCCTGTTAGTTCTTATCCAAACAATGGAGTTGCTATTGCACCAAAGAGACGTCGGATTTTGAGGAATTTCTAGAAACTGGAACACTAATGGAACTAAATACTACTAATTATTAATTAATATAAAAAGGTGGGGGTATAGAGTAGGTTTTGGAGTCTAATAATTAATAGAAGAAAATTCAAGTTTGCGGTTGCAAGTTGCTGCCTCTGAGGTTTGGAATCACTTTTTCGATATACAAAAATGTTGTCGATTTTCTATTTTTTTATAATATAATACTTAGTGAAAAAAAACTTTTTCTCTATCAAAGTAGTGGATATAGATTGGCGACAAATGGATCATCAACGTTAATAAATAATTAGCAAATAAAACTGAACCACAACCTTAATAAGACAAGTACGGACAACGTTTTCTTGTAAGTTTCAAATACATATCCGTGTGCCAAAATAGTTAAAAGTGATTGGAAACACTTAGGAGCTCTGGTTGTTTTATAGTAGTACTTCATTAATACCCAAATCACCCACTCACCACGCATAACCCCCCTCCCCCCCTCCCAACCTATGTGTATCGTATTTTATAAAAACATACTCCATTCGCTCCATAATAAGTGATCTTTCACATTTGATACACTCATTAAGAAATACAAACTCCTAGAGAGAAAGAAGATGTATTCATTAACAACAACGACGACAACAACAACAACAATAACAACCTAGCAAAATTCCACTAATAGGGTCTGGGGATAGTGTGTACACATATCCTAACCCCTAAATAGCCCGAAGGAATAGAGAGACTATTTTCGAAAGACTTTCTGCTCAAGAAAACAACCTTAATTAATTGTTCATTATACATTGGAATATGTTAATAAAGGCTAATTATGAAAAAATAAATTTAATTTCTTCTTGATTATGTAAATGGACACTTATTTAAACCAAAATAAAAAAGTAAAATGATCACTTATTGTGGACCGGATAGAGTTTATATGTATGTATGTATATGCACATATCTATGTCTATGCATATTATTTTAGTCTTTTTAGTCTTATATATATATATATATATATATATATATATATATATATATATATATATATATATATATATATATATATATATATATATATATATATATATATATATATATATATATATATATATATATATATATATATATATGTTATAAATACACTTCTATTTAAGGTGAATGTCTATAATTAGAGAGATTCTAGAGTTCTATTCTTGGTAGATAAATCATCCTCCTCCCTATAAATAGAGGTGCCCTCTACCATTGTAAATCACTCCTAACATTCTCTAAGTATCAATAAGAAGAACTCTCTCTACTCTTCTCTCTATTTGCTCTTGTTCTTGAGTTATTGTTCTTGTCTTTTATATTATTTCATAACACGTTATCAGCACGAGACTCTACCGTCTCAAGAACCATTCTCGAGAAATCTAAGGTATTTCCCTCTTCCTAATTTAATTTTCGATTATGTCTGACATTACGAAAAGAAAGTTCGTTGCCCTTGAAATTTCGGGCAAGAACTATATGACATGGGTGTTGGATGCTGAAATCCACTTAGATGCTATGGGTCTCGGAGACACCATCATAGATAGAGAAAAAGCATCCACCCAAGAATGTGCGAAGGCCTTGATTTTCTTGCGCCACCACCTTGATGAAGGTTTGAAGATTGAATATCTCACCGTCAAGGATCCACTCGTCTTGTGGAACGGCTTAAAGGAGAGATATGACAACCTGAAGTTGGTCACTCTGCCACAAGCATGATATGATTGGGCTCATCTGAGGCTCCAGGACTTTAAGTCCGTTTCTGAATATAATTCTGCTATGTTCAGAATTACTTCCAAATTGAAGCTATGCGGGGATAATATCTCCGATTATGATATGCTTGAGAAAACGTTTACAACGTTTCATGCCTCCAATATAGTACTGCAACAATAATACAGAGAGAAAGGCTTTACAAAGTACTCTGAACTGATTTCTCTTCTACTAGTGGCTGAGCGAAATAATGACCTGCTCATGAGAAATCATGAAAATCGACCCACTGGGTCTACACCACTGCCTGAAGCAGATAAGGTGCACTCTCATTATGCCAAACATGAAAAGGACCATGGTCATGGTCGTAAACGGGGTCATAGCCAGGGACGTAGACAAGGAAGAAATTCCAATGAAGTCCGTCAACCCCCAAGGAGAGATAACCGCCGAAAGCAGAAACGGGGTCATGAATATCCTAAGGCAAATGGTTCAGAAACGATATGTTATCGTTGCGGTGGGAAAGGGCACTGGTCAAAGACTTGCCGTATACCAAGACACTTGGTTGACCTTTATCAAGCATCTCGAAAGAGAAAAGGCCCTGAAACAAATTTTGTCTATGACGACAATGAGGACATCACCCACCTGGATGTGGCAGACTTCTTTTAGCAACCCGAGGGGAAAATAGACCACCTAATCGGCGATGGGTCCGTGATGAAAGAAGATGGAGTTATTTGATTTTGTTCTACTTATTTGTATTAGTTAATGAATAAACTAATAGCCATTAGTATTAGCTCGTATTAGTTAGTTCATGATATAATTTTAGTATTAGTTCTTTAGAATATCTTCAATATGCTCAAATATCAATAATATTTTTATTTTCAGAAGGGGTAATCGACTAGCCTGAAAAACTAGTCGATTATCTACTATTTTCGCATTAAAGTTGAAAAACAATTGATCAACAATCGATTGTCTTTGTCTAACAATCGATTGTCGTTAAGACAGTGTAATCTGGACTTTTTCAAAAATCATCCACAATCGATTGTCTTTGTCTAACAATCGATTGTCATTAAGACAGTGTAATCTGAAATTTTTCAAAAATCATCCACAATCGATTGTCTTTGTCTAACAATCGATTGTCTTAAAACAGTGTGTTCTGGAAATTTTCAAAAATAGCCAACAATCGATTGTCCATGCATAACAATCGATTGTCTTGAAACAGTGAGGTCTGGAATTTTTCAAAAATAGCCAACAATCGATTGTCTATGCATAACAATCGATTGTCTTAAGACAGTGTGATCTGAAGTTTTTTCAAAATAGCAAATAATCGATTGTGTGTGTTTAACAATCGATTGTCAATGTTCAACAATCGATTGTTTGTAAGTAACAATCGATTGTTTGAAGAAAACGTTTAAACTGAATTTTTCAAACTGCAAAGTAATGGATAACATATCTGATTTTGTTAGTCAACTGTTAGCAGCAGATTTTGAAAATATTATGTGACACAAAAGAATTGAACTTGTTTATTCTTATGTTCTTGTATCTCTTTTGTATGTCAAACTATGGGATAGCAAATATGGATATCTCACAAAGCGAACTTGGATCAACATCCAACTGTAAAAGTATTTGCCTAATTGATTCATGTACTACACATACAATACTCAAAGAAATGAAGTATTTCTCTCAACTAAATATGTGTAAGGCAAACGTTACTACAATCTCTGGAAGTAGTAAATTGATTGAAGGCTCCGGAAGAGCAATTGTAACTCTGCCAAAGGGCACGACGTTAATCATAGAGAATGCAATGTTCTCCTCCAAGTCTAAAAGAAACTTGTTGAGTTTTAAAGATGTACGCCGGAATGGCTATCATATTGAGACAATGGATGAAGATAATCTTGAATATCTCGTCATCACAAAGAATGTCTCCAGCCAAAAGAGGGTTATTGAGAAATTCCCGTCTTTTACTTGTGGCCTGTATTGGACAAGAATTAGTGCAATTGAGTCACATTCAACAGTAAACCAAAGGGTTACTGATTCCAATACCTTTGTACTTTGGCATGATCGATTGGGACACCCAGGATCGGTCATGATGAGACGGATTATAGAAAGCTCATATGGGCATCCGTTAAAGAATTTCAAAATTCTTTCGAATAATGAATATCCTTGCACTTCGTGTTATCAAGGCAAGTTGATTATCAGGCCATCACCAACAAAGGTTGGGACTGAGTCACCCACGTTTCTGGAACGTATACAAGGGGACATTTGTGGACCTATTCACCCACCTAGTGGGTCGTTTAGGTATTTCATGGTCTTGATAGACGCATCCTGTAGATGGTCTCATGTGTGCCTGTTGTCATCACGCAACCTTGCGTTTGCGAAATTGATGGCACAAATAATTCGACTACGAGCACAATTTCCAGATAATCCAATCAAGTCCATTAGACTGGATAATGCTGCTGAGTTTACATCCCAAGCATTTAATGATTATTGCTTATCAATCGGGATAAAAGTTGAACATTCTGTAGCTCATGTTCACACTCAAAACGGTCTTGCAGAATCGTTAATTAAACGCCTGCAGTTGATTGCAAGGCCATTACTTATGAGAACGAGGCTGCCCACTTCGGTATAGGGTCACGCCATCTTACATGCAGCAATGCTAATTCGTCTCAGACCGACGAATTACCACAAGTATTCCCCGTTGCAATTGGTTTTGGGTCATGAACCCAATATATCCCATTTAAGAATTTTTGGATGCGCAGTATATGTGCCTATAGCACCGCCATCCCGCACCAAAATGGGTCCGCAAAGAAGGTTAGGAATATATGTTGGGTTTGAATCGCCCTCCATCATTCGCTACCTCGAAACATTGACAGGCGACTTGTTTACTGCACGATTTGCAGACTGTCGATTTGATGAGACACTTTTCCCAAAATTAGGGGGAGAAGTTGGTGAAACCAAACGGGAAATTTTGTGGAAAAATGCATCATTATCTCATCTTGATCCACATACCTCTATTTGTGAAAGAGAGGTACAAAAGATTATCCATTTGCAAAGAATAGCAAATCAAATGCCTGACGCATTTACGGACTTGAAAAGGATAACGAAATCCCACATTCCCGCGGAAAATGTTCCAATCCGTATTGATGTCCCTGTTGGACAATCATCTAGTGTCATATCCAATGAGTCAAATGCACGCCTGAAGCGTGGCAGACCATTAGGTTCCAAAGATCGAAATCCTAGAAAGAGGAAAAAGAACGATCGAGATGACACTACAAAAGAATCTCATGAGGAAATTCATGATTTGACAAATTCTGAGATTCATGAAGAATCCATTGAGCCCGAGACTCTGGAAAATACGGAACTATCCCTAAATCCAATTAATATTGAGGCAAATATTAATCGAGTGGATATTGTGGTGGATAATGCCTTTGCTTATAATGTAGCATCTAGCATTATGCAAGAATGTGAGGATCTCGAACCTCAATCTGTTGAAGAATGTCGAAAAAGACAGGATTGGCCAAAGTGGCAAGAAGCAATTCAATCAGAATTGAATTCGCTGGCAAAACGTGAAGTTTTTGGCCCTATAGTTGAAACACCTAATAGTGTTAAGCCTGTCGGCTATAAATGGGTCTTTGTACGCAAAAGAAATGAGAAAAACGAGGTACAAAGATATAAGGCACGCCTTGTTGCACAAGGTTTTTCTCAAAGGCCTGGTGTCGATTATGAAGAGACATATTCGCCTGTAATGGATGCGATAACCTTTCGTTATCTCATAAGTTTTGTTGTCCATGAAAAGCTTGACATGCTCTTAATGGATGTGGTTACTGCCTATCTTTATGGCTCACTTGATAATGAGATATACATGAAAATTCCCGATGGACTCAAGATGCCAAACGCGCATAATTCAAAATCTCGGGAAATGTTCTCAATTAAATTGCAAAGATCCTTGTATGGTCTAAAGCAATCTGGACGAATGTGGTATAATCGTCTTAGTGAGTACTTGTTAAAAGAAGGCTATATAAATGACGCCATTTGCCCGTGTGTTTTTATAAAGAAAACAACATCGGAATTTGTTGTACTTGCCGTATATGTTGATGACATAAACCTCATTGGAACCCCTATAGAACTCCAAAAGGCAATTGATTATCTAAAGGATGAATTCGAGATGAAAGATCTCGGAAAGACTAAACTATGTCTTGGTTTGCAAATTGAATATTTGGCAAACGGAATTTTTGTTCATCAATCTACCTATACAGAAAAGGTACTGAAACGGTTTTACATGGATGAAGCACATCCTTTAAGTACACCGATGGTTGTTCGATCACTTGATGTGAACAAAGATCCATTCCGACCACAAGAAAGGAATGAAGAGCTACTTGGTCCTGAAGTACCATATCTTAGCGCAATTGGTGCACTAATGTATCTTGCAAATACTACAAGACCTGACATATCCTTTTCAGTTAATGTCTTAGCAAGATTTAGCTCGGCTCCTACGAGGAGACATTGGAATGGGATCAAACACATATTGCGGTACCTAAAGGGAACTACCGATATGGGCTTATTTTATGGCAAGAATTGCAGCCCGGATCATGTTGGTTATGCTGATGCTGGATATTTGTCCGACCCACACAAGGCTCGATCTCAAACGGGTTATGTGTTTACCTATGGAGAAACCGCCATATCTTGGCGATCGACTAAGCAATCAATTGTGGCTACTTCATCTAATCATGCCGAGATAATTGCTATTCATGAAGCAAGTCGGGAGTGTGTGTGGTTAAGGTCGATAATACATCATATCCAAGACAAATGTGGTTTGAAGTGTGATAAACTACCCACAACTTTGTATGAAGACAATGCAGCATGTATAGCTCAATTGAAGGGAGGATTCATAAAAGGAGATAGAACGAAGCATATTTCACCAAAGTTATTCTTCACACATGATCTTCAAAAGAATGGTGATATCAATGTTCAACAGATTCGTTCAAGCGACAATATGGCTGATTTGTTCACAAAATCTCTACCAAAGTCAACCTTCAAGAAGCTAGTTCACAAGATCGGGATGCGAAGACTTAAGGACATAAATTGATGTTCTTATCAGGGGGAGTTAAGGCGCGTTGCACTCTTTTTCCCTTACAAGGTTTTGTCCCACCGGGTTTTCCTTGCGAGGTTTTTAACGAGGCAACCAATAGGCGCATATTCAAACATGTGTACTCTTTTTCCTTACTTTAATTTTTCCCATTGGGTTTTGTTTTAAGGTTTTAACGAGGCACATCATTGAATAGACATTCAAGGGGGAGTGTTATAAATACACTTCTATTTAAGGTGAATGTCTATAATTAGAGAGATTCTAGAGTTCTATTCTTGGTAGATAAATCATCCTCCTCCCTATAAATAGAGGTGCCCTCTTCCATTGTAAATCACTCCTAACATTCTCTAAGTATCAATAAGAAGAACTCTCTCTACTCTTCTCTCTATTTGCTCTTGTTCTTGAGTTATTGTTCTTGTCTTTTATATTATTTCATAACAATATATATATATATATATATATATATATATATATATATATATATATATATATATATATATATATATATATATATATATATTATTTGTACATTCACTTTATTCTATATGAGTATATTATTATCTCTTAATCTGTGTCTATTCGTAAAAAGTTGATGAAACCACTCCAAAATCCTCAATTGAATTAGTACATTATCTAGGTCATGTTAAATGTTCCGCACTGACTAAGAAAATAGCTTGTTGTTTCCTTTAGCTAGTTATCATGTTAAGTTATACGCAATGTTCAATTTCTTAATATAGTGTCAGAGTTAGAATCATTTCTATTTTTTGCTTACTTAATATTTGGATGCATGATATATTTTATTATGTCCTTATATGATTAGGTAATTCTCGCTTCATGCGTTAACTTTTAAGGTTGGATTAGATCCAATGTCTATTTTCATAACACACGTGACCTCTTCAGGTGGCACTAAATTCACTTTGGACAAGTACCAGGTACTACTGTTATTTCACGAAAATACACTTTTACTTCTTTGTATATGTTAATACATGCTTGATAGTCTTATAACATCCACATTAACTCAGATGGTATGCAATGAAACGAAGACAACATATGACTGTGAAGTAAGAAAACAAAGCACCAACGTATTAGAAAAATAGGTTATCATGACAGTGTAATGAAAAATGTACTTTATTGTTATAGTTGAATAGTTTTAAATGTTGTTGGGAGTGGGAGCCGACTAGCTCATAGTGGCTAATTCAGAATTTAAACGTTTTGAATTAAGTGAATTTTAAAATATGTATATTTAACTATATCAATACTTGTTTCTCGCACTTATTTGAATCCGAAATATTGAATTTTGACGAACTCACAAATCTATGACGTGTGGAGAGGGAGAAACAAGTTTGGTGCAAATGTATGGTTTGACAGGACTCCAGAAGGAATTGTCATATATTATTAAAACCATATAAAAACGAATATGCAATCAATTAAGTGACTGCGTGACAACATCCTTATAGCGATTGAAAACAAACTTTAACTATATATAAATGACAATGATATATATATATATATATATATATATATATATATATATATATATATATATGAAATAAAATTGTTTCTTAAGTGGCCTTTATTTTCAAGTGCATATATTCATCTTATAGTGCCAACATTGTGAAAAGTAACCATACAAGAAGCTAGTACCATAATAATTATACAACATATGACCAACATTATAAGAGAACAGTTCTCCCATTTCAGACAAGAACTAGTTGATTATGGGATATTCTCTAATAGGCTGACATTAACATCCATATGAAAAAAAAATGGTCCTGAACTAGGAATAAACATATATAAAACGGAAAAAGCCATTACTATTAATCATAAAGAATAGATGAAAAAAATCTGAGATGTTATTAAGTGGATTAATGCTGTGTATTCAGATTCAAGAACATGCCCTGCCTGAGATATATGGCTACAATAAGAATATTCTCCTACAATCATTTTATTTTGTACTACGTCAATCCACAGTTTTTGCTAATAAAAAATGAAGAATGACTTAGCCACAAAATCAATGCACTCATCTAGTCAATTTTGAGGGGTGGGGTGGGGTGAATGGGAAAAAAAGCCAAAGGTAAATGACTCCTGATTTGCACTAAACTAATTCTTTTGTACATAGGAACATCTAATCAAATTTAGTGATTTTCATATAGAATAAAATCCCCTTTATCTGTTCAAAAATTGATAAAATTAATACAAGAAAAAAAAGAGTAAAGGGAAAAAAAAACACCACGAGGTATGGTCGAAAGCCCCCAGTTCAAAATGGTGAAAGAATAGCACATGATGTGTGAGTTAGGCACACATCATTCGAGTTATGCGGCAAATAAAAAGGCAGCCTAATGCACAAAATATCCTATATTCATGCAGGGTTCGAGTAAGGGCAGCATCCCAGGAAGTATGATATAAATAGCATGTGGTTGATTTCACGACTCGAACACGTAACTTAAAAGTTACACAAAGACAATTTTACCGTTATTCTAAAACTTCTCTTCAAATACCAGAAAGGTAACTAAGCAGAGAAAGATAAGGACAAGTCCATTCTTGATCTTCCATTTTCACAGTGCAAATGAACAATAAAGAGTGACTTAACCACAAAATCAATGAACTCATCTAGACAATTTTGATGGGTGGGGTTCAGTGAATGAGAAAACAAGCCAAAGGTAGAATACTCAAAAGGCTCACAATATGTTAAACCAGTTGTTGTATTGTGGAAAACTCAACTAATGGCCAGTTGATAAAAAGGTAAGACGCCAGCATTTAGGTAGCAAATTAGATGTTAAAAGTAAACAATATGGACAATTACAATTCCTCATATATATGGGTCCCTTCTTCCTCAATTCAAGTGGATTTCGACTCATCATTATTTAAATAATGATCAATTACATGCTTTAAAATAATTTTTAACTGACCTAGATTTCGTCATCCATCATAGTATCTGATTGGCCATTAGAATATTGTGTTCTCAAATTGGATAATCTCTTCTAAAATTGACTTCCAATTACTGTTTCTCATCCACCTCCTTCCATATACATATGCATAATAAAGTTGTCTTTTTGTAAGCATTATATGTATTAAACAACAATTATACCTCAATTCTAATCAAGTCGGGCTGGGCTAAAGTATTGTGAGAATTATCACGAATTGACTAGTTTTGCCTTGGTTATCAACCTACTGCAATCCTCTTCCTTTATCCCCATTTGACACCAATAATGAGAGCAAGACAGTGTTATCAAAAGCGGAAAGTGCAAGAAAAAAAAATTTAATGTATGCTTAGGCTTTAAGCGTAAAGCGTAAATAAAGTATGAGCTTTAATGAAAAAAACGCAAATGAAGAAAAACTACAAATATGTATGTGTAGTCAAAGTCAAATATTTATAAGCATGAATACCATATATACAAAGAAATTGAAGAAAAATTGCGATAAAGTGAAACATAAATTGTTTAGTGTCGCCTCTTCTCATTGACAAGGAAAAGTATGCCTTAGAGCCTTGATGACAACACTAAAGCGCCCACTAAGTGAGGAGAAACGATGAATATGTTTTGAGCATCGCTCCGGGGCTTAAGCACACTTTAGCGCGCCTTTGATAGCACTGGAGCAATGTCATACATACATGTGCATACATATAGAGATGCATCATGAAACATATTATTCATATATATACAGTCAAACCTCTTTATAACAGCCTCGTTTGTTCCGAAATATTTTGGCTCCTATAGTGAAGTGTTGTCATAAAGGACATATATTTTAATATAATATAATATTTGGTTCCGAAAAAATTATCTTTTATAGTAAATGGCTATTATATAGGGATAATATATATATATTATCAGAAAGAAATTACAAACACACTAAATAACACATACCACTCACCTAGCATGCATACATGATGCCTTTTCTTTGATGTTGCTTCCTAAATTGATGTTCTGATTTCTGCTTATGTAAGCTCCTCTGCTACAGTTTCAACTCTGTTGTTGCTGAATTTTGGCCCCACTTTTCAAGACTTCTCCTCCTATAAAAACCCGTCATTACATAACCAATGCTTTCCTATAATCTTAGCGTATCTTCAAACTGAAGCTTCATCAAAAGAATTTTACTATCACTTAATTATTACCTTTCATTCACAGTTAACTATGATTCCATCAGAGGCTGCAGCAATTCACTACTTTGCTTCTGAAAATACTTCACCTCTTCCTCTTGATTTCAACTTCATGCACAACAATTTACCATCACTCCAGTTCAGTAGATACTTAACCAATTTACCAAATTATCCAACCACTTTTCCTGTTCATGATTTCAATAATCTTCCACCGTCTTGCATCAGTGGTAACTCTACGTCTGATGAAGCGGACGAGCAGCAACTTAGGATCATCGACGAGAGAAAGAAAAGGAGGATGATATCTAATAGGGAATCGGCTAGAAGATCAAGGATGAGGAAACAAAAACACCTTGATGAACTATGGTCACAAGTTCTTCGTCTTAGGACGGAGAATCATAATTTGATCGATAAGTTGAATCAAGTCTCGGATTGTCATGAAAGAGTCCTTCAAGAAAATGCAGAGTTAAAACAAGAGGCTTCCGACCTTCGTCAGATGCTTACACATCTCCAAATTAACAGTCCTTTCCCTGATTTAATCGACCTCGAAGATATTCCATGCACCACTGCTCATCTCAAAGCTGAATCATCAAACTTATCCATCACTCCTTGCACAAATCTGCTTCACTGAAAAGAGAGAGAGAAAAAGAGAGAGAGAGCTGTTTTCTCTGTATCATTTTCTTCATGTTGTTTGTTTTACATGAATGGAATGAGTCTTTATTTCAGCAAACGAGCATCATTTCATTATATATCTAAATTTCCAATAACAACTTAGGATTATGCTACTCTTAGTTAAATCATTAATGTTTTCATGCATAATTCTATATGTTGTGTTCGGATTAAAAAAAGGACAGGTTGGTGCACTAAGCTCCCGCTATGTGAGGGGTCCAGAAAAAGGCCGGATCATAAAGGTCTATTGTCAGGCAGTGTTATCCTGTATTTCTGCTACATGTTGTTTCCACGACTTGAACCCGTGACCTCCTAGTCACACGACAGCAACTTTACCAGTTACGCGAAGACTCCCCTTTTATATTTGGATAAGATTATTTGAAATATGAAATCACCAGTAGCTTGCCCATGATAAATTAAACAAAATCAAGATTTCCATGATTTCTTTACTCAGTTTGAGAACCCCCACTAATATCAGTCATAAAACAATCACCTGATATAAAAATCCTCCAGAACTCTTAACAGGAAGGGTAACAAGAAATAATTGAGTGGGGGAAGGGAGGAAAAAAAATGAAAGCACCACTATAAACATTTTCTTTTTTCTTCATGGATAAAAGAGAACAGCATATGCAGCGAGTGGCCTCAGTAAGTTGAGCTCAGCAAGAGGGAGGCCCCATTATCAGTCCTGTTTTGCACACATTGGCACAAACAATGAGACAAACTGAAGTGGAGACTGCTGCTGATAGTGCTTCATCATTTAAGGAACTACTATAAGAAGCAAAAACAACTTGAAAAAGAAATCCACTATGAGAAACTACTGTTTTTAACTTGTCTGAGGAAAGAGGTGATCAGGCCTCAAGCTGGTCTATCCAAACGTGCAGTTCATACAGAAGAGACCACTCTTTCAGTCATATGTTTCATAAACTCCCTTACACTCTCTTTCTCCCCTCTTCGTTTCTATGTTTCATAAATTGGGCAGCCCGGCGCACAAGGCATCCCGCGTTCACGTAAGGTCTGGGAAGGGGTGCACAACAAGGGGTGTGATGTCGACAGCCTACCCAAATACATGTGTTCATGTATATGTTTCATAATCTCCCAAAAATGTTTATTTTTCTACCGACAACGTCCTCTCGCATAACTTTCTAGAAATCAAAAACTGCCTATCAGATTTATTGATCCATTCTATCATCAATGTAACAGGTATATAGGAACTCTGAGGTGCAGCCTAATGGTTGCAATTACCTCCTGCAATGCAGGGTTCAGTTAACAAGATGGACTTTCTCAAGGATTTCCACTAGAACAAGAAGTCAAGACACAAATAGATACCAACTACTGCATCTTTTGTTGGTCAAACCGACTAATTACAGTAGAATAGCAGGGAGCAAAGCAAGCTACAGCAAGTAGATTGTATGGCTCAGTGAGGGTCAACGGATGCAGGGGCGAGACTAAGTGGCTTAAGGACAAAACTGTAGGTCTGAACATGACCTGCCAACAGCAATTTGGTTGAACCTTTATCTCTTTAAAAGAAACAAATTTCCAGTACAGCAGCATTTTTAGACCTTGTTCTACACAAGATCTCTGCTGCATCCTAACTGCAAAAGATCAGTATAACATGATCACATGATCAAGAATGACACATCTGATATCTTTAATTACAAGCCAAAGTTACATACTATTTCCTCTATTTGGGGCACGCGACCTTGTTTCATGACGTTTATGACTGCCATGATATGAACAGACTAGCAAATATTTTACCTAGTAAATGGTTATATACAACTCAATTTTGCTGTGTCTAATACTTCTACCAATCACAGTATCATATTACTATCAAATAGTACCTCCTTTTTTTATCACATCAAAGTCCTAGAGAAGGATTATTTCCAAGGAGAAGCTAAAAACTACAACAGCAACATACCAGTATTATCCCACACCGGCGGGTCGGGGAGGGAAGTGTGTACGCAAACTTTATCCCTACCTTGTGAGGATAGTGAGGCTGTTTCCAATAGACCCTTGGCTCAAGAAGAGAAGCTAAAAACTCAACCTTTTAAAAGAAATCAAAAAGGAGTATCAAACTCTCTCGAAATGGCTAAAGTAGCACAAAATTTAGAGGCACTTGATGTTAAAGTCCTGAGTGATTGTATATCATCTTGACCGGGATAATCCAGCGATCAGCTATTACATTGTACCAGTATTGGATTCAAAACTGCATTCTGATACTTACATCTTAACCAGTTAAACTAACAATAGTTCCACCACTTTAAGTTAAAACTGCAAATTTTCTCAACCCTTATGAACATGACATCCTCTTCCTTATCCAAAATCGAAGAGAATAAAAATTAACCAACGAGGAAAAATCCAAATAAAAGTATTCACTTTTTAATACAGCTTTAGCACTAGATATCCGTTCATTCGTTGATATAAAATTGAAAACTCAACTAAAAAGGCACAACTTAAGAGGTGTGGAAGCCAGAAATTTCATCTAGGGTGTTCAAACTTGATATAAATAAAAAAAATCCTCAAAAATGGATGTTCAATATATATTATATACCATTAAAATCTATATTTTACTTATATACATATATACAGTGTAGTTTTTCGACCAAAGGTGATTAGTCTTATCAAATGAAACCCTAGAAAATAAAAACAGGACAACTAAGCCTCCACAAGTTGGGTCAACTATATGAAAGCTAGTCTTGATTTAAACTCATCTCACGCTGATAATATAATAGTATAAAATAAAAAGTACTAGAAGTTATTTATATTGTCTATCTCCGAAAGGCTAAACAACTCATAGAAAAGCATAGGGCGTGTTTAGGTCAAAGTTATTGGACAATTTGCAAGAATAAAACAATCAAAATAAATCAATGGCCAATCATAGAAAATCGTAATAAATCAAGGGACCAAGTAAAAGAAACGAAAAGCAAGTGTTGTGGATTAAGGAGAAAGGTGTAAAGAGCTTTTAGTGTTAATGTTGATTTGGTCCGCCCCTCCATGGAGAGGTTCAGAGCCTTACAATGATCTTCCCTTTTTCTTGGGAGAGTGATGAAGAAGAAGAAGAAGAAGAAGAAGAAGAAGAGCTCTCCCCCCCCCCCCCTTCAAGGGTTCTTTCTCTTAGTATTTATAGCTATAAGCTTTATGAGCTGGCGATAAGTGGTTGTGACCACGTTGAGGTTCCGTCCTTATGACAGCGGCTGGGCCGTAGCCTTGTTGATCGAGCCGGGTAACTATCGGGTATCATGGTTAGTAAGTGGTCATACCACTTATTAACCAAGAATTATCTTAAGATATGATTAATTCCATTAATTATCACGGGGTCGTATTCTGACCCATACAGTTAGTCCCTCCGCTTATTGAGGTCGTTTCTTGGCCGAGCTCGATGAGAGGACTTCACCGAATGCAGTTTGATAAGTTCAGAAAGGGAGGTCGGAGGCAGTTTCGGTCGAGGCCAAAGTGGTCGTAGCCGTTTATACGTGGGAGATTATCCCGTTGAAATCGATTGCCTTAGCCGTTTCGTGCTGATGGCCTTGGCCATATGAGTAACTTCGACAGTCATTTGCTTGTCGTAGTCGGACTGGCTCAACGGTTGATGGCGATGTCATTAGCCATGATGAAGTCGATGGTTTTGGCTGCTTACGCATCAGAGACGACCGTAGTCATTTGTACATTGGAGATGGTCATAGCCTTGTGAACGGCCTTAGGTGTTTACATACTGGAGATGGCCATAGCCTTAATACTATGGACGGCCTTAGCCGCTTACATACTAGAAATGGCGATAGCCTTAATACTGTGGACGGCCTTAGCCGTTTCCATACGGGAGATGGCCATAGCCTTAATACTGTAGACGACCTTAGCTGTTTACATACTGGAGATGGTCATAGCCTTAATGCGGTGGACAACATTAGCCGTTTACATACCGGTGGTGGCCATAGCCTTAATATTGTTGGTCGAATGATATTTTGGCTAAGGCTGTGATCTCTTTTTGGAGACGGCCTTTAGCCTTGTGGGGTGTTGATATTATCTCGGCGTTATTGCACCGTCGTTCGGGGGAGGTCGAATTCTCCCCCTTGGAGAAAGCACTTAGGCTTTCAACTTATTTCGGGTGGGGTCGAGTTCTATGGCGTTTGAATCTTTGTTTGTTTGAAGGCGTAATCGTCATTCTCGACGGACGAGTCGTACGTTTCACGGCCGAAGGGAGTATGGACACGCTTGGTGTGCGTTTGGTGGCGTCCAAAGTTTTGGCGGTACACAGGACGTTTCCTCAATGTTCACGGGCCATTTCAACCGTTTCGAAGGTGAAATGCCGATTGGTGACTGAAAAGCCACTTCATGGAGCCTGTCAAAATGACACACATTTCTTTGGAACTGAACCATTTTGCGGTTGGTCATGTGGTTAATGATGGCTATTGTAATACGTGAAAGCCACTTTGTCGCCTATAAATAAGGGGTTGAGGTATTTATTTCTCACCTTTTCGTTGTTTGCCTGAGTAAGATTTCTGAAGGATCTCTCTCCCTTGCTAGTTCATTTTCATCTTTGTTATTCGTTCGTTACAATCCTCATATTCTCCGTCGAATCTTGCTCTTTTCTCATTTTCTTATCAACAATGGCAAATAGTTCTTCCAAAAACATTTATACGACGAATCTTCTGATTAGCCATCCGGTGGCTGAAGGGGTATCTCCGGTGGTAAGAGGTGCAGAACCGGTGGATATTGAAGGGGTTCCGTCGGTTGACGAGATTTTGTCTCTACCCCGTGGCCTGGCGACTGACTTCACCGCCGATGGTGGAGAGGATCCATAGGATGAAGCCCGGCTAATGGGGGAAGGTGGAATAGCCCAACTTCGGGAAAAATGGGGCATCCACGGCTATGCTAACATCATTCTTGCTAGGAGCGAGGAGAGGATCCACATCGACCATAGGGGATATTGCCTCTTCTATGCCTATCCCTTCAAGTTGGGATTTAGGCTCCCGCTTCCGATGCTAGTAGTAGACTTTTGCCGATACTATGGGGTAAGCCCAGGTCAGCTTACGCCTTCTCTCTATAAGCTGCTTGCCATGTTTATCAAGTATGCGGAGTTGACCGGCAAGGAGGTCACGCTGCAATACGTGCTTAGCCTTTACGCGCCCCAGAGAGTCCGCGGCACGATGATTGGGGAGATCCGTCGTAGGTCAAGGGGCCTGGCCGTAAAATTGGACGACGTGGTCGACCCTCGCCCTTTTGAGCACTTCTTCTATATCAGAACTAATCATTTAGTGGCATCTCTGCCTGGGTTCCCAGATGATTGGAACCATGCACGTAGTTTTTTAATTGTCGAATTTTCTTTTTGCCCCTCCATACGTCTTATGTTTGTAAGCGTTAACTTGTGTTAATTTTGTAGCTGAAAGGTCACCTCCGGCTCCGCTGCAAGGGATACGTTAGTGGGTGGAGGTCGTGCTTCCGCATACAGCAGGAATACGCACATGGACGTCTTTCTGGGAGAGGAACAGCCGTAGGTCTGCAACTGGTAAGGATTTGACTTCTCCTTTTATTTCGTTCTTGTTTCCAACCTTGTTCGCCAACTTTGTTTTTTCTGTGATCGGGGAGGGCATGTCGCGTCAAGGCTCCTCAGCTTGCCTTCCGTATCCGGGTGCGCTGCTCGTCTTGGCTCAATCCATGATGATACAGTCGCTTCGGCGACCCAATTGATTGTTCCAGTCGCTGAGGTAGGAGGCAGTTCCTCAATGGCTGTTTTGTTTGGTGAATCGAGCGCTCCTTCTGCGGCTACAGCAGATGGCTCTGCTCCGCAGCGGAAGAAGGAGGAAGGGGCATTGTAGGAGTTGAATATGAGTCCGAGCCTGACTTGGACCCAGAGGACGTCCGTTTGTTCCACGAAGGCTTCACCAACTCAACGGTGCGTGCGGAGGGGCAACTTCGCTACATTGAGATTCCCACGGAGTATAACTTGTTGCTTCAAAGGAACAGCTTGGCGACGTTGTTCGAGGTGTTATGCTCGATGGTGAAAAACACTTCGTTGAGGGATGTTACGGACTTCAAATTGATGAACGAGTTGGTCGTGATGGGCCTGAGGGTACGTATGATGACCCTTCTTATGCATTCTCCTTGCCTTAGTTTATCTTTACTTTAATCGTTGTCTTTGCTTTGTGTCGACGCCCCCATTTTCTCGCAAAAGTGGGTTTCGACATTATGGATGAAATGAATCTTTTATTCCCTCTAAGGGAATTGGGTTGTGGATTTTAGAGAATCGCCACCTAATGATTATAGTGCATTAGGATACTTTTAAAGAAAAGAAAAGTTTTTTGAAGGAAAACCAGAGTTCGGGTAAGGACTTGAGATTATCCCAAGGGAAAGGTGTTAGGCATCCCTCAAGATCTACTAGTGTGGTTCCGGCCGTGCTTAATTGTGACTTTAAGAAGAGTAGGATAAACAAGCAAAGTTTGCACGTAAGAAGTATAAACAAGTTGAAAATTTCAAAAGAAGAAAGACATAAGTGATTTTGAAAAGAGGAAGCTTAGTGGGGTAAAGCATTAATCTAAGAAAAGTATCGATAAATAAAGAAGGAAAAAAGGGGTCCTAGGGTTAAATATAATATGGATCACTTTGGCGCAATACCCATCAATCATTCTCACACGAGATATTAGTGATCCAGTCATCATATCTATATTCTACCCTTCCCACCCTGTTAAGGTATTTAAATGCGATTAGTCTCGTTTTACTTATTGTATGATATTACCCATCCCAACCTATCAGCTCCGAGGTATTAGGACTTCTAATCCTAAAGGGAAAGAAATGGGTTGAGGCATATATGGGTTTGAAAAGGACATAATGCTAGTTTCGAAAACCAAAAACAAATAACAAATAAAGGGGATTGACAAACAAACATGCAGCGGCTCATGTAAAACCCCATAAATCACATAGCATTTAGTCTAGCATGTCTTACATAAACTAGTTGGTCTTAAATTAAAACTTAAGCGGTGGGCGGACCAGTTTAACACATAGAATTAGATAAAAGGTCTAGATTAGGCAACTTGGATCCAATTGTTAGGATTTAGAGCATTTTAATGAATTATTAAATAAGGGATTAATACAGAAAGGTTTGGAAACAGAAACAGATGCTTGTAAAAGTCAAAAAGGTTTTGAAAATCGTCAGAGCTGATTAAGGAAAGTTACAGCAAATTTCCAGAAGTAAAGTGCTTGTAAAAGGAAGCGAGAGTTTGAAAGTTGTTTTGAAAGTAACTTCATGAAAAAAAATCCAAACAGAGAATTGGGAAAACGATTTTAGGAATGCGTGTTTATTAAGTTGCAGATAAGTTTGGATGAATCCGTTGAAAACGATGAAATAGCTGCCAGACTACTGCTTATATAACTTAAGTGAGCTGGAGATCCTATCGGCAGGATATCTACTTTGGTTTTATTGACTCATTGCTATTTTAAACGTCTTAGGCAGGTGAGAGTTGTATTACCCTATTGTTTTCCTATCTTTTATGCAATTCTATA